>JAAKBH010000462.1:0-275163 GCA_019776075.1 Amaranthus palmeri
GTGCACGCTTATTCTGTCAATTAACGCACATTGTACTTCCGGAATGTACTTCTCTGCTACTTCATTTTTTATTACTATGCTTTGTATTGATCAACTCATCTTTTATGTTGATGAAATTAGCATTAATCATTTGCATACTATCAAGTTATCTAACTTCTGATTGTATATTATTCTCGGAATTGCAACCATTGTGCAGGGTGCACTGTCTTGCCCTGTATTGCAAGGGCGAGAAGTTGAATATCTTGTCGAGATCGTATTCAAGTAACAGAAAATGAGTCATACCACCTTATTTCACGGTGGTGAATATTACAGTGTGTGTGATAATTTTTGGCTTAGAACTACTGATTTTTTAGATACAGGACTATCTTTGCCTTTCTTAATGTCATCCTATCCTTTAACCTATGGTTGTCTTTAAAGCAATCGTCTAAATCTAGGGCTCACACTTCATAGTGGTTCCAAGCTTATTAACCTATGATGAATGACCAAATTAATTAAAATCGAGCCTCTCTTTGACCATGAGGAGAAACAGTTCACAAACTATGATCTGCAAAATTTATAACGTCTTCTTGGTACTAATCATCAACCTTGATTTATTTTTTCTTTATTATAGCATCAACCTTAATTGATATGAGTGATCAATTTGACACACTTCACAGCAAGAATGCATTTACCGTTCGACAACAACAGATTCAGAGAGGAATTCATCACTTGAAGTTGAAAATTTTAAAATTTCTACGCACGTACATTGGTTGCTTTAAACTTCAAGGGAAGTAAGCCCATAAAACTATGTGATTATAGAGTTGTATATGGAATATGAATACACTCCCAACTCATACAGGCGGATTCAAATAATATAGCTCATATTAGAATAGTTTTAACTAAACCTAAGGAATTATACGTGTAATATAAGAAATAGAAGTCAAAGAACACAGATTCTTCATAAAATGTTTAAAGTCTCAAAGCAACTTTGACTTCTAATCTTAAAGGGCATCAAATCAATCAATCAAATCAATCAATCAAATCAATCAATCAAACAATTCTATAATTTTGCTGCTAAATGACAAATGGCAGTCTTACAACCATCTGCCAAATGCAGCAGGATTATTGGTCTTTTAATAGTAAAGTAATTTATTTCTAAATATACATTAATTTTAAAAAATACATAGCTTTTAGAAATTATTTTACATTAATACAATAGTTACAACTTTACACATTAAAATACTAGAATGGGAAAATAATAAACCTTTCAAAAATATTTTAGTAAGAAAATATTACTATTTACAAGAAAATTCAAAAGTTGTAAGAAAATATTGTACATTACAAATAAAATAGTCAAAAAACAATTAACTTCCTATAATAAAACAACACAAAATCACTACACTTTCTGTTTATACTAAATACAATATAATTTTAAAAATTACATTTCAAATATGCAATTGCATAAGAATTAAAAAGTTACATTTCGAATAAAAAAATCCATTGTACAAAACTTCGTGCGATGCACGGGTTTTATACCAGTTCACTATAATAGTGCTAGTGTGCTACAATACCTAATGAAAGAAATAAAATACAATAAGAATATATCGTAAATAATTACTTTATATTCTAAGGTAGCTTTCGATTTGTATTTAGACAATTTGGACTACACGATTACTTGTAAGAAGTTTTATTGGAATATGCCTAAACCATTAGCGTATTCTATGCACTTTTATTTTGTCTTTGAGAACTAGCAACTAGTCATGAATTTACACTTTATCTAAACTATTATTTCCATTTATATAGGAATAGGCCCTCTACACATGCAAAATTGCTACATGAATGGAAGACGCTTTTCCACAGCACTTTACTTACTACCATTAACATTACTTGCATTCTCAGTGATGCCGGATCAAATTTGAACTACATTACTTGCTAATTTGTATTTTTAATTGATTTCTCTATCTGGCGTTATTTTATTTATAATTGATTGTTTACCTTAAACATTTTTATCATATAAATTAATATCACCAAAATTACATGAATACAAGACTAAAAATTTCTCTATTTACAATAAGTAAAAATTTAATATAATCAATTGTTTAGAAAATTCTTCAAATAAAAAGATAAAGGCCAAATTTATGATATTTGTACATGGCCCTCAATATCTTTGAGATGGCCCTGGAAGGGGGTAATGTTACATATGGAGTAACAAGTGATAAATCGACTCCAAAATACAGTGACAGCAGAAGGGGCGAAAGGATATGAGTCGTCACAATAAGTTCTAGGTGGTAAGTCGAAAATCAAGAACAACAGTCTATTGTTTAGGGAAGTTATTAGGCTTTTAGGAGTGTTTAAAGAGAGTTCAGAGTAGGGGGGGGAGAATATAGAAATTATGTGTAACCAATAGCGAGATTTCGCTAGGGAGTTGGGAGACTTGAAACATCCACTCGTGTAATCATTCAACAAGCCTTCATTCTTGATTACAACAGGGGATTGCCTTACTACTACTACTACTAGGAACGGCCCTGTAACATATAGCTGAGCCAAGGTACAACATCTTAATAATTTTATAGGCAGGGAAAGGTAGTTCTAGATTATGAGTGTACATAAGATCTGCATTCCGGACTGTCTTTATTGTTGGGTTTTTGGGTCCCTTCCTATGTGGAGAAACCCATTTTATATTAAGGATAAATATCCTCTTATTTTCTTACCCATGTGGGGTCAAGTATTTTAGCTTCCATGAGAAGCTTAGGGTTTTTATATTTGGTCTTCTATCATAAGACAAAAGATCATCTTTTGAAAAGAGTGAAAAGTGAGAAACACAAAAAAGTGAGAAAGCATCCCGTAGAGAATCTGGCAGCCTCCACGAAATTGCCATTTCCCGGAGTTTCAACCGTTGGATCGTCCTATAATTTTACCAGCTTGTTGGGGACACATAGGGCTTCATTTTGGACGGTTGGATCGTCGTTTTGAGCTACGGTTCGTTGGTTATACTTCCTGGACAGAAGCTGCAGTTTGGGTGATTTCTTCCCTCTTTTGTTTCTCAATTGTTGATTATTATGGTTGTTTGTTCTTGGGTAGTTTGAAGACCCTTTAGAGAACTTTGGATTGGTTTGTGTAACCTCCTTTTCATCATAATAAGAGAAGTTTGGGTGGACTCCTAAAGTCCCGTGGTTTTTACTCTTCACACCGAAGAGGTTTTCCACGTAAAAATCTTGTGTCTTTGCTATTTGATTATTACTTGCTTTTGTCTTGTTTACTTGTTGATCTCATTGTGGTTTATTGGTAATATTTGAGTGTGTTGATTTTGGTGTTTTGGTGAATTAATTTTGTCCGGGTTATTTCCGCAATTTGTGTAATTGGTAGCTTTTGGAGGTGTTCTTACCTCATCAACTGGTATCAGAGCCGGATTAATTGTTAATACTCTAAATGGATGGTAATCTTAACACTAGTAGGATGATTAGTTTAAATGGGACTAATTATCATTTGTGGAAACGGAAGATGAAAGACTTGTTGTATGTTAAAAGTTGGCATCTACCTGTTTTTACCACTCAAAAACCGGATGGTAAAAGTGAAGAACAATGGGAATTTGAGCATGAGCAAGTTTGTGGGTTTATTCGTCAATGGGTTGATGATAATGTTTTGAATCACATTAATGAAGAAGTTAATGCTAGAACCTTGTGGCAAAAACTTGAGTCACTTTATGCTAGCAAGTCGGGAAATAATAAGTTGTTCTTGATCAAGCAATTGATGAATTTAAAGTATAATGAGAACAAGGCACTTTCCGATCACTTGAGTGATTTTCATGGCATTACACAACAATTGTCGGCCATGGAAATCAAGTTTGATGATGAAGTTCAGGGACTTTTGTTACTTAGTACTCTTCCTGATTCTTGGGATACTTTTAGAATGACACTTTGTAATGGAGCTCCTTCCGGGAAGGTTACTTTAGACTTTGTTAAAGTTGGCATCTTGAATGAAGAAATGCGAAAGAAGTCTCATGGTGTGTCATCTTCACAACCCGAGAAAGCTTATGTTGCAGAAAATAGGGGGAGAAATAATAGTAGAGCTTCAAATGATAGAGGTTCTAGTAGGAGCAAGTCCCGTGGAAAATTCAAGAACATGAAATGCAACTATTGTGATAAAATGGGTCACATTCAAAAATTTTGCTACAAGTGGAAAAGAGATAACAAGGGAGGCAAAGGCAAACATGTGAATTATCATGATAAGAAAGATGATGATAAGGATGATCGAGCAGCAACCGCGACTACCAGTGATCTTGTCATTGTTTATGATGGAGATGTTGTTAATTTAGCTAGTTGTGAAACTAGTTGGGTAGTTGATAGTGGAGCCTCACGACATGTGACATCAAAGAAAGAGTTCTTTACCACTTATACACCTGGAGATTTTGGGGTATTGAAGATGGGTAATGATGGCTTGACTCAGGTTGTTGGTGTTGGAGATATTTGCTTGGTGACTGATAGTGGTGCTAAGCTTCTACTCAAGGATGTTAGGCATGTTCCTGACATTAGGTTGAATTTGATCTCCACTAGTAAGCTCGATGAAGAAGGATATTGTAGTACCTTTTATGGTGGGCAGTGGAAGCTCACTAAGGGAAGTTTAGTGTTTGCTCGTGGGATGAAGCATTCTAGTCTATATTGGATGCAAGCCTCTATTTCTACTGATAGTATCAATGTAGCAGCTAGTGATCCAGCACAGTTATGGCATAGGAGACTTGGTCATATGAGTGAGAAAGGCCTTGGATGCTTGATGAAAAAGAATGTGTTACCTGGTTTAAAGAGTGCAAAGTTGGAGAGATGTCCACATTGCTTAGCAGGGAAGCAGAACAGAGTTTCTTTCAAGAAACTCCCTCCTTCAAGAAAGCCTGATTTTCTTGAGTTAGTTCATTCTGATGTGTGTGGTCCTTTAAAGGTAAAATCCTTTGGTGGTGCACTTTACTTTGTTACCTTTATTGATGATTGTTCAAGAAAGCTGTGGTGTTATGCCTTGAAAACAAAAGATCAAGTGCTTGATGTTTTCAAGCAATTTCATGCTCTAGTTGAACGACAGTCTGGTAAAAAGTTGAAGTGTCTACGATCTGATAATGGTGGAGAGTACATTGGGCCGCTTGATGATTATTGCAAGTCATTGGGTATTCGACATCAATTTACACCAAAGAAAACTCCTCAGTTAAATGGTGTGGCCGAGAGAATGAACAGAACTTTGTTAGAAAGAATGGGATGTATGCTTTCAGAGGCAAAGTTACCTAGACACTTTTGGGGTGATGTAACACCCCGGCCCCTCGGACCGCCGGTGACTACTCATGGAGATTGTAGACTGACCCCACAGACCAACACAAGTCTTTCCAGCGCACTTTGGCTTCACTCGTGCGCACCCGAGAAACTTCCCAGGAGGTCACCCATCCTAAGATTGCTCCACACCAAGCACGCTTAACTGTGGAGTTCTTAGCAAATGGGCTTCCATGAAAAGAGGATGCACCTTGTTGGTATGAGTAGTCTATCAATCTCTTTTCAAGCTAAATCTAGGGTATCACACTCACCCCCACTTAAGAATACAACGTCCTCGTTGGACCGTCATTTCAGGATCTTTTCCCCCGCTAGGTGCACTGAACACACAATCAGCCACGGTCGCGGGGTTGCTCTGATACCATTTGTAACACCCCGGCCCCTCGGACCGCCGGTGACTACTCATGGAGATTGTAGACTGACCCCACAGACCAACACAAGTCTTTCCAGCGCACTTTGGCTTCACTCGTGCGCACCCGAGAAACTTCCCAGGAGGTCACCCATCCTAAGATTGCTCCACACCAAGCACGCTTAACTGTGGAGTTCTTAGCAAATGGGCTTCCATGAAAAGAGGATGCACCTTGTTGGTATGAGTAGTCTATCAATCTCTTTTCAAGCTAAATCTAGGGTATCACAGGTGAAGCTTTGTATGCTGCAGTTCACGTGATCAATTTGTCACCTAGTGTTCCTTTAGATGGTGATGTTCCTAATAGAGTTTGGTTTGGGAAGGATGTGTCCTATGATCACCTACGTGTCTTTGGGTGCAAGGCCTATGTTCATGTCCCAAAAGATGAACGATCGAAGCTTGACTCCAAGACTCGTGAATGCATATTTGTTGGCTATGGAGAAGATCAGTTTGGGTACAGGTTTTATGATCCTGTTGAAAAGAAGTTGGTTCGCAGTCGAGATGTAGTCTTTGTTGAAGAACAGTTCATTTCTGATATTGAGAAGGCTCCTGCTTCTACGTCTCAGATTGGTGGTGATCTAGTTGATTTGAGTTCACCTTCTTTGGCTCCTGCACCTATTCCTGCTGAGGTGCAAGATGATGATATTGAGGGCAATATGCCAGGGGTTAATATTCCCGTTGATGATGATAATGTTGAAGAAATTGATCATCAAGATCACCCTGAAGACCAGCCGCCTCCCGCTCCTGTTAGAAGATCTGAGAGAGGTCATATTCCTTCTACTAGGTATCCTTCCACTGAGTATATTTGCTTGACCGATGAGGGAGAACCTGAATGTTTTGAGGAAGCCATGGAAAGTGATGACAGGGAGCTTTGGATGGAAGCAATGAAAGATGAAATAAGTTCATTGCACGAAAATCACACTTTTGACCTTGTGAAACTACCTAAGGGTAAAAAGGCTTTGAGGAATCGTTGGGTTTACAAGCTTAAGCAGGATGAAAATGCTAAGAAGCCCAAGTACAAAGCTAGGATAGTTGTGAAAGGCTGTAATCAGAAGAAGGGTGTAGACTTTGAAGAAATTTTTGCACCGGTTGTCAAAATGTCTTCTATTAGAGTTGTTTTGGGTCTTGCTGCTAGCCTTGACTTGGAGATTGAGCAGCTTGATGTGAAGATTGCTTTCCTTCACGGTGACCTTCATGAAGATATTTATATGCAACAACCAGAGGGCTTCAAAGTTAAGGGAAAAGAAGATTATGTGTGCAAATTGAAGAAGAGCTTGTATGGTTTGAAACAAGCTCCAAGGCAATGGTATCGCAAGTTTGATTCTTTTATGGGGGAGCAAGGCTTCAAGAAAACTGCTATGGACCATTGTGTTTTTCAAAAGAGATTTGCTAACAATGATTTTATTATTTTGCTACTTTATGTTGATGACATGTTGATTGTTGGGCAGAATGTTGATCGTATTGTTAGCTTGAAGCAGCAGTTGAGCAAGAAATTCTCCATGAAGGAACTTGGGCCCGCGAAAAACATTCTTGGCATGAAGATTGTTCGTGATCGAATGGCTCGAAAATTGTGGTTATCACAGGAAGCATATATTCATAAAGTGCTTCAACGTTTCAACATGGATAAAGCAAAGCCACTGAGTACACCTCTTGGTTTACATTTTAAGTTGAGTGCTCGACAAAGTCCTTCCACCGTTGAAGAGAAGGAAGCTATGCGACATATCCCTTATGCATCAGCCGTGGGTAGCTTAATGTACGCTATGGTTTGTACAAGACCTGATATAGCACATGCAGTTGGTTTGGTTAGTAGGTTCTTGTCTAATCCTGGTAAAGAGCATTGGAATGCTGTGAAGTGGATTTTGAGATACTTATAAGGCACTGCAGATTTGAAGTTATGTTTTGGGAGTGATAAGCCTATCCTTGTGGGTTACACAGACGCTGATATGGCTGGTGATATTGACTCGAGAAGGTCTACTTCGGGTTACTTGGTCACTTTTGCAGGGGGAGCTGTAGCTTGGCAATCTAGACTACAAAAATGTGTTGCTTTATCTACAACAGAGGCCGAGTTCATTGCTACGACTGAGGCATGTAAAGAATTGCTTTGGATGAAACGTTTTGTGCGTCAACTTGGTTTCACTCAAAAGAAGTATGTGTTGTTTTGTGACAATCAAAGTGCAATTCATCTTGCTAAGAATTCGACCTTTCATGCTAAGTCGAAACATATTGATGTGAGGTATCATTGGATTCGTGATGTTCTTGATGCGAAGTCACTTGTTTTGGAGAAGATTCATACCAATGACAATGGTGCCGATATGATGACTAAAGCCTTACTTCGTGGGAAGCTTGAGATTTGCCGTGAGATTGCCGGGATGGCAATCACCTCCACATAGTCGTGAGGGGGAGTTTGTTGGGTTTTTGGGTCCCTTCCTATGTGGAGAAACCCATTTTATATTAAGGATAAATATCCTCTTATTTTCTTACCCATGTGGGGTCAAGTATTTTAGCTTCCATGAGAAGCTTAGGGTTTTTATATTTGGTCTTCTATCATAAGACAAAAGATCATCTTTTGAAAAGAGTGAAAAGTGAGAAACACAAAAAAGTGAGAAAGCATCCCGTAGAGAATCTGGCAGCCTCCACGAAATTGCCATTTCCCGGAGTTTCAACCGTTGGATCGTCCTATAATTTTACCAGCTTGTTGGGGACACATAGGGCTTCATTTTGGACGGTTGGATCGTCGTTTTGAGCTACGGTTCGTTGGTTATACTTCCTGGACAGAAGCTGCAGTTTGGGTGATTTCTTCCCTCTTTTGTTTCTCAATTGTTGATTATTATGGTTGTTTGTTCTTGGGTAGTTTGAAGACCCTTTGGAGAGCTTTGGATTGGTTTGTGTAACCTCCTTTTCATCATAATAAGAGAAGTTTGGGTGGACTCCTAAAGTCCCGTGGTTTTTACTCTTCACACCGAAGAGGTTTTCCACGTAAAAATCTTGTGTCTTTGCTATTTGATTATTACTTGCTTTTGTCTTATTTACTTGTTGATCTCATTGTGGTTTATTGGTGATATTTGAGTGTGTTGATTTTGGTGTTTTGGTGAATTAATTTTGTCCGGGTTATTTCCGCAATTTGTGTAATTGGTAGCTTTTGGAGGTGTTCTTACCTCATCATTTATATTGTGAAATTATGCCTTGTAGATTTTGGTACTGTGTGTTCACTTGTGAATTGTGATCTGATTTGTAACAGTATGAATTTGAAGTTTCCTATAGCAAAAAGGTTGAGCACAACAAGAAGCTAAGGACACATACACACTTGTTAGATGTCACGATTTGTTAAGTTTGGTAATGTTTGAATATGTTATACTACAAGTGGTTCCTTTGTTTGTTTATTCAAAGTCTGTTTCAGCCAAGATTTGCACAAATGGGTTCATGGGTCATGGGTGTGGTACCAATTACATGATAAGTGTATGAGACTGCTCGAAACAGTTTAGTTGACGTGCGTGGTGTCTTTATTAGCAACATGAAACTAAATCATAAGCTCATTTCTGCACCACTTAACCAAGGGACCACCATGTGAAAATGTATCATCTACTGCTTCCTTTAATGATGCCAGAGTGTTGCCCTTCTTTTCACTCTACTACTAATTACATTATCAGTCTTGACTACACTTAATTTTCATGTTTTACCATCATTTATTGTAAAATGTTGTCATTATCTTACGTGGATTGCGTATTTCTGAGTACACCATCTCTAATTAAGTCGATCTATTATATATTTTTTTTAATTATTATAGGTAGATATTAAAAATGATGTACTTAGACATTTAAAATATTGAAAATAAGCATAAAGGATACAAATTAAAATAAGTAAACATTAAGGAGAATGTATGTAGACATTTATCTTTAATGGATTAAGCTTAAGATACATCTCTCAAAAGAGTAGTTAGTGTTAAAGTGAAAGTTCCAATCTTGGTTTTGCTTAGAATACAAAATACTTTTTACTATGTAATTTTTGACGTTCATGAGTCTACAATAAAAGGCAAATACAAAATTTTGATTATAAAAATATGCAAAAATTCTTAATCAATAACCGTGATTTGTAAATTACCACAGCAATAAGACAAAAAAAAAATATTAAAATAAATAAAATTAAAAAAGATAAATTAAAATAACAAAACATCCACCCTATCACATCCTACCACATACGGGTGATTTATGAACTTCACAGATAACCGTTATTTACTAAGACCTTCTCTAAAAATATGTACTTAATTCAATTGCAAATCATATCAATCATGTCGAATATTATTACAATAAAAATATTTTTCTCCATTGACTATTGTATGATAAAAATTATATATGTTCATCCCTAAAAACAATATTGAAATTTACTCTTTGCTGAAACAAAAAAAAAATATTGAAATTTACTTAAAAGTAAATTTAGTTTACTAAACCCAACTTGCAATGAAACTAATGAGAAAAGTTAATTTAAGAAAAAATAATTTTTTCTTTCCTTCTCTTCGAATTGCTTTGGGGTTTGGGTTGCCTAGGGCCCTAGTGTGAGAATAGTCTACTTTGATTTGAGTTAGTTAATTATTTTTGAGCTAAGTTCTTTTTTGGTCTTGATAGTAAGTAAACCCTTCTCTATAGCTTTTGGTAACTAAGAATTAAGATAGACCAAGACAGGAACTATGACAGTCTGAGGTTGGGTCCAACGAGGGGTTCTAGGAGGAGACTCTTTCAAGGCTTTGAGTTAAGAGTGAAGACTTATTGGGGTATGTAGTGTTGGATGGCAAACGTAGTGGGGTTGGGAACCTCCTATCTAACAAGATCTTAGAACAAGTGGTCGATGTTAAGAGGCGCAAGGATAGGATTATGTTGGTTAGAATAGTACTCGGAGGTGAAATCACGTCTATCATTAGTGCTTATGGGCTCCAAGTTGGTTTAGATGAACAACAAAAACTCGATTTTTGGGACTGCTTAAATAACATTATAGGAAATATACAAAGAGATGAAGAAGTTTTCATAGGAGGAGACTTCAATGGGCATATAGGTAAGGAGGCAGATAGTTACAAGTCAATCCATGGCGGTTTTGGCTAGGTGTGAGGAATGAGAGAGGAGAATAACTATTTCATTTTGCTCTGGCCCATGATTTGGTTATGTCAACCCCTATCTTCAGAAAGAAAGAGGAACACTTAATCACATACAAGAGTGGAGGACACTCGACCCAAATTGACAATGCCTTAGTCCGTAGAAGAGATAGAGTCTCATGTCGAGAAAGTAAGGTGGTTCTGGGTACAAAGATGCCAACGCAACATCGGTTGTTAATGTTGGTCTTTCATACGAGCAAAAACGTTGTCGACAGAATATTTAAGATGCAATTTTAGTGGCAAAGAACAAGATGATAGCCAAGAAGTGACCATTGAAGGAGATTTACTTACTAAGACAACCAAGTTCAAGTGTTTAGGATCTATTATTCAAAGTAATGGGGAGATTGATGAAGATATAACACACCATATACGAGCAGGTTGGCTTAAATGACAAGCGGCCACCGGAGTGTTATGTGATAAGAAGTTCTCGGCTAGACTGAAAGCCAAATTCTACAAAGTTGCCATTATGCCAGCATTGTTGTATGGGTCAAAGTGTTGGCACGTAAATAAGATCCATGAACAAAAGATGGAAGTAGCAAAGATACGAATGCTGAGGTAGATGTGCGAAAAAATGATGAAGGATAGATCAAAAACAAAGGGTTCAGAGAGAAGTTAGAGGTTGCTCCACGATCTGCTAATTTGCGCGAAAATAGACTAAGATGATTTGGGCATGTGCAATGAAAGCCAACAAAGGCTCCCATCAGAAGGATAAAAACCATTATAGTGGAGGGTAAGAGGAGTCGAGAAAGACCTAAGAAAACGTGGGTTGATCAAATTAAGGACGACTTGAGTGAACTACATGTCTCCAAACAGTGGCGGATCTAGAGCTTCGAGTCTCAGGGGGCACCAATTAATGAACAAAATTTCAATAGCATTTTGTTTGTAAAATTAACACCTAATTTTTTATTTATGCTAAATGACAAGTGGAAGCACAATAAATTTATCAAAACTATGATATTATTCCTGAAAGAGTTTCTCGTAATCAAGTATTGTTTTGGAATAAAAAAATTCTATTAATTAAGATCTATATACAGTGCTTGAATTAATAACAATTTGAACTTATTTATTAAATTCATTCCACCTTATTCAAAATAACGTAACTAAAGAAAAAGTTAAATATACTCCAACAATAATGTGTATGCTGTAAATAAACAGTGGATCAATCTATTATAGTGCTCGTTCTTTATTGATGTCGTTTCACTGTAAGAAGGCCTCAATTGTGTCAGCCTAAACTATTTTAAAAAAACAGTTTCTTGTACAAGAATTGGGCCAGCTTAAACCATTTTAATAAATAGTTTCTTGTACAAGTGTGAATTTAGTTTTCGTTATTTTTTTTTAATGTTTTTTGCTAATGAGCTCCTTGTATGGGTTGTCTCACGGTGAGACAGTCTCATACAAGAATTGCTAAAATTTTAAATACAATAAATCATACAAGGAAATGAAACAAAATAATCAATTGACCTAATAAAAAAGTAGAACAAAATAAATAAATAAATAAATAAATAAATAAATAAATAAATAAATAAATACAAAGATAAAATTACTAAAATGAGGGAATATTTTTCATTAAAATACTTCAGTATTAATTTACAACTTTTATTTTTACCAATAGAAAAATCTAATTAAAATTTATTTTTAAAAAACGCCTAGGGGCACATGTCTCTGTGTCCCTGTGTGCCCAAAGCTACGTCCGCCACTGTCTCCAAAGACCGGACTAGGGATATGAATAGTTGGTGAAGCCAGATTCACCTTCTCTAGACTAGTAAAAA
Source organism: Amaranthus palmeri (assembly GCA_019776075.1). Lineage (NCBI taxonomy): Eukaryota > Viridiplantae > Streptophyta > Magnoliopsida > Caryophyllales > Amaranthaceae > Amaranthus > Amaranthus palmeri. Next base: position 12,601 of record JAAKBH010000462.1, read on the forward strand.
TCTCTTTAGTGGTCTTTCTTTCCCTAATGCATAGATGTTTACTTACTTGCTCCTTATTCTTTTTTACCCATCGGGGCTATCATCTTATCCCAACCTTTGTTTTGGCTATTGCAGTACTTATGCAGGTAGTTTTGATCTCCAAGCAATAGTGCTAATCAGTTCCTGTTTATGTAGGGTTCTCACCTTTTGGGGGTAAAATTGATCGCTTTCCTGTAGTCTAACCCTCTCTAAAGGGAGTATGGATATGGATTATCCGTCATCTTCCCTCACCCAAACCCTGTTTTCGAGCAGGATATTAAATTAATGATAATGATATAGTAATCTTCTAAGTGAGTATTTTTAAAATATTTATAAAAAAAATTCATAATGCGACGTACTGCTCAAATAATTAGTCATTGATATTAGTTCCTCATATTATTTCTAAATGTATTAATGGTATGCTTGGGAACATGAATTTCATTTGCAAATATAGATTTGGGCAAATTATGTGTTTGGCTACTCTAAAATTTGAGAATGTAGATTTGATCCAAATTCTAATAACTTAAGAAAATAAGAGTGAGTTATGGATTTCAAAATAAGAGCTTTAGACTTGTTATTTCCAAATTTATGATTTCAAATTTCTAAATTGAAATCCAAATTTTCAAATAAAATCCTCATTCCCAAACACTACCTAAATGAATATGATAAAAAATAAATAAAGCTATATTGTACTTACTACTAAGCCTTGAACCTTAAAGAGCTCAAAGAGTATAAAAGGACGCTCGAGTTAGATTTTGTTAACACCCACATATATCCCACGTTGGGATCGCAACGGGTCGGACTCGGGTCGGATTATACATACTCCGACTTTGCTCCGAATAATAGTCGGAATTTTTTCTTCAGTCTACCTCCACTCGGAGTAGGATTATGCCATACTCCTAGTTTGCCCCGACTCGGATTTTCGGATCTCCAACGGAGTCGGATTATTATCAAACAGTATCATTGTGATTTTGTAGTAATGATTTTAAAGCATACAAAATTAACAAAATATGTTTTTCAAATACAATTTAACAAAAAAATATGTACTTTAACAAGAGAAATAGTCTAACTACTACAATTTAACAAAATTTTCTCGCATTTTAATTTGGCGTATTTTATTTCTCTTGATCTGATTTGTCGTATTCTGATTGATTAATCTAAATAAAAATACCAAGTAGTTTTCCAAATTCGAAAATTACAATTAGTATGAGAGAAAGCTTGAATCAGTCACGTATAGTGTTTTAAAGGAAACAAAAAATATTGGTGTAAAAGTCAAATTTAAAGTAAGATTTCCTTCAGGGACGGGGTCTGGTCGAAGTGTCGGATTTTTATTAAGGTCTAACTCTGGTCCGTCTCTAACTCGAACTCGGGTCGTAAAGTCAGAGTCGAATGACTTTTTTCTCGGACTCAAATCGAATTATATTCCTCGAATCAAGTCATATCCCTAATCCAACGGATTCCCACCTGGTGCAAAGATATTTTACTTTTCATTTTGAGATATTTTACTTTGTTACTTTTCTTAAACAAAATTCTTCATATCTCATTTAATAACTTTTCTCCTTTTCTTTTTTTTTCTTTCCCCCTTCTTTCAATCAACCTCTAAACTTTAAAGTAAACGCTTTTGTTGTAGATTTTTGTTTGATTGTATTTATATGTTTTCACCAGTAGATAAATGTAACTAAATGGATAAGGGTCATTAAGAAAATAATAATTAGTCTTAAAACAATTTACTTCTCAATGGATAAGGGTAACAATAAAATAAATTGTAATCTTTTCTATGTTGGATGTGAAACAACTTAGGATTATTATTTTTCTTTCACAATTGATTTGATAAGTTACGGATACTTTTGGTTGGAAATACTTTTAAGGATCGTTTTCTTAGTAAATTTTTCTAGAATTGGGTATCACTAATCGTTAGAGTATAAAATATATCTTGCGGCCTCAAACATCAGCTTAACCTTTTGGTTGAGTTGGTTCCTTAACATGGTATCAGAAGCCAGGGTGACAAGAGTTCACAGGTTTGAATCTCAACCACCCCTCATTTAAAGTGGAAAATTTAGCGGCATGTATGAGGAGGGCATGTGCTGCATCCACACTTCTAGCCCGAAGGGCTTTCGTGTGAGGGGGCATGTTAGAGTATAAAGTATATCTTGGGGCCTCAACCATCAGCTTAAGCTTTTGGTTGAGGCCCCAAGATATATTTAATACTCTAACACTAATATGTCAAGATACTGCTAATTTGGACACTTTTTCCCAAAATCAGGCACAGTAATTGAGATATTATTGGAAGACAGATCCAAAAACTCCAAATTTGAACACCCATCAAGAGAAAAGCTTCCTTCTTGCAACTTATTATCCTTTAAAGCTAAGCGGGTTAGCTTTTCACTACCTTGAGAAAACACCTATGGAAGAACTTGCTGCCCAAACAAATGATTCATAGAAACATCTAATGTTTTAAGAGAAAGCCCATAATGAGTAACATTCAAATCCTTAGAAGAATCCAATAAACTGAAGGAAAAATTCAAGCTTGATAATGAAGAACAAGAAGAAAACTTCGATAAATCCAGGAAAGACCCAAAAATGGTGTTTAAAGATAGGTCAATTTCTAAAAGTGAAGAAGTGCAAAGATAGAAAGGTTTTGTTATAGTATATAACATATCTTGGGGTCTCGATCATCAACTTAAACTTTTGATTGAATTGATTCCTTGACATGGTATTAGTGCCAACGTGACAAGAGGTCATGGGTTCAAATCTAAATCACCCCTCATTTAAAGTGGAATATTAGCGCCATGTATGAGGAGGACATGTGCTTCATCCACACTTCTAGTTCAAAGCGCTCTCGTGTGAGGGGCGTGTTAGAGTATAAAATATATTTTAGGGCCTCAACCATCAGCTTAAACTTTTGGTTGAGTTGGTTCCTTGACAGGAGAACCAGAGATATATATTTGAAGTAGCAGCCATGGAAGGAAAGCAAGAAGAGGAAAGGGAAAAGGAAAGAAGAAGAAAGTAACCAAGGTTAGGTCAATTCAAGATTTAACGGCAACTTAACAGAGAAAACATAAAAAGGGTCGCATTTGTAATTTGCAAGAAAAACTTGGGATACCATTGAAATTAAAAAAAAAAAATAAAAATAAAAAATAAAAACAGGGATACCAAAGATAAAGTGCAATAATACAAGGATATGGTATTTTAGGTGAGAATGAATATTAAAAACAAATGCATATTTGAGAATGGAGTTGCATCACCAATTCACCATTATATTTAGGCTCAAATGAGCTTTAAGACGTCTGTACACACTATAATATAATTTATTTTTAGCGGATATATTTAGCTATATTTAATTTTGTTTTTGTTTTTGTTTTTAGCTATATTTAATTTAATTGTTACTATTTTTAAATTGCTAACAGTATATATTGATTTAGTGACATTTATCAGACATTTTAAAAGTATAATAAAAAATCATGCTAAAACTTTTATAAATATAGTGACATGTCAACATTTTATTATTCCAAAGTTATTTATTGACTATAATCTGAACTAACAATTAGACGAAATTTAGAAGGTTTGGATGTTCCCTTATATGCTTTAATGATGGCCATATAATATAGTTTGACTTTTTAACCTAGGGTAATCTTTGAGTGTAGCTATATTCCGTACATAACCTAGCCAAAATGAACACTTGTTTTCCTCTCTGATTAAGAATGGATTTCCTTCGTGGACATGGATGCGGAAATTTGATGACCCCAAGTAGTTGTATTTAGATTAGATGATCTGACATTTAATGTTGGCCTTGCAATGGAACACGATTTTGATACGTCTTCTAAAGAAATTTAAAATTATGTACTAATATTTTGTGATCTAGCCACAAAAACCAACTAAAAATCAACATGATAAACTGAATTATCATCTCTAGCTAAGACGTTTAATGTAACAAATGAAGCCTGAAAGGTATATTATAATTGACCGTCTATGTAAAAATGACAAAAATTAACAAAATTCAATTTGTTTTTGTAATTGAATATCATGTATAATTGTGATATGACAAATCGATCATTTTATCTATCCTGACCCAAAATTTGACCATAGACTTGAATATGATCAAACTTGGTTTTAAACTTACCTAATTGTGATAAGTAATTAATGAGAGAAAAGAAACTAGATACCAAAAAGATAACATAAATTTAGAAGTAGTAACAAAAAGAAAAGTTAGTATAGTGGAACTTGTTTTACTTTCTTACGCCATTAAGTAGTCAAACAAATGATACTATACTATCTAGGGAAGACATGTTGCATGCTATATCAATATTACATTACACAGCCTTACTAAATATCATGACTAATATACGTACAAGCTTATGGAACAAAATTACTTGATTTAATAAGAGTTAACACCTCCCTTTCACCCTCATAGATATTCGATTTGCACCACTTATACAAATATCGAAACTCTTTCTCTTGGATTTAAAATAAATCTCTGATATTATATACTCCCTCTATCCTAAATTATCTGCAATAAAGAGAAAAGGATTTTCTTTTTAAAAACGGTGAATAATTGTTAGAGTATATAACATATCATGTGGTTTCAACCATCAGCTTATACTCTAGCAATAATGGTAATAAATGAAGAGAGGGAATGAATTATGTGGATGAAATTGAAAAAAGGTTAAAATACATGGATGAGATTGAAAGAAAGTGGCGGACCATAATCCAAAAATAAAAATGATGTAAATTAAGTGGTATAGACCAAAATGAAAAAGAATGGAAGGGAGAGAGTATGAGCTTCTAATTGGCAAGCACTTCCCAGATCAAGTCTGGGTCAAAAGATGGCATCTTTTCTAATGAACAATCTTCAAAACTGAAGTCATCTGCCATTAATGAATAGCTTGTGATTGTATCAGAAGATGGTGAAGTCCCATTTCCATTTCCATTTCCCCACCAAGCTTCTTCAGAAATAGTGGGTGAAACCATTGTTGAACACAATGATGAAGAACATGAAGAATATGTTTCCTTCATCCAACTATCATTCCCATTCAAATTACTCCCTTCACTGTGAGTACAATTACTATTCGTTTCGCCACCTCCACCATCACAACCACCACCACAACCAGCACCACCACCACCGCCGGTGTCGATTGGGGTTGTTTCTTTCAGTTTCTTCTTAGCAATTCTGTTGGCTCTTTCCCTCTTCAATTTCTGACAAATGGATTGAATTTTAGAATCCACAGCAGCCTTAACTGCATTCATCCTAGTGACATCCCCAAACCCAAACTTATTAAAATCCTTCAAATTGGGAAAATTAAGACGAGCATATTCACCTCTAAGCTTATAAGCTGCACGATCATAAGCATAAGCAGCAGTTTCAGGTGTTTCATAAGTACCTAACCAAACCCTCATTCTGTTTTGGGGTAGTCTTATTTCAGCCACCCACTTTCCCCAATGCCTTTGTCTTACTCCTCTGTATAGCTTTTTCTTCACTGGATTCTTCATTTCAATACTCTGAAACTGAGTACAAAATGAAGAAGATCCACAACAATAAGATGAAGAAGAAGAAGAAGAGACTTGATACCCGGTATTAGCCCGCGTATCGAGCCATAATTTCTGTAGAATATCTCTTTGTTTGAGGTAAATAGAGGAGCCTAATGGCTCAACCAAAGGATTACAGTGGGTAGGAATGGTATTTGAAGATGGGCAGTAAGAAAAAATGGAGTCTAAGGTGTTGGTGTTATTAGCACCAGCTGTTAAGATAAGTGCTGATACTGAATCTCTAATCTCTAATGGTGAATAGATGTTATCTTCCATGGCTGCCATACTTTTTCTGGGTGTTTTTTGACCAGAAAAATGAAAAAACAGGGGATTTTGAATGTTAGAATGGAGTTATAGAGAGTTATGGAATGAGGGCACTAATAAAAATCTGTCCCTTTGATTAGATTTTTGTTAGAAGCAGTGATCCCACTAAAAAATGGAGGAACACTTGTTGTAAGAAATGATTTTGATTAGATTTTTGTTGGGAAGAAATGAAAAGGTTGTTTGATGAAGCTTTGCATTGTGTGTTTTGGTTTGAAATTGATTAAAGACAGAGATTTAAAGTGTATTTATAGACAAAGTTAAAAAGCGGTTTTTTTCTCTTAAGATTAAAAAAGCTACGTTCACAACTTCAATACGACTTTCGGTGTTAATCAACACAACAGGACAATATTACCCTTTATGGAGTTGTGGAAAGTTTCACCTTTCCAAACAGCTGCTTTTTGGAGTTTTTCATTCACACATACATAAGTAACACAAAGACATAGGGCTATCAAGTTGATTTTGGGTCGGTTCTGTTTGATCTATTGAGTTGTGATTTATTGTTTCTATCGCTATAGATTTACTAAAAAAATTCACCATATAAATTTTTTCTTACAATTTTAAATTATTTTTTCCTTATTATGTTGGGCTTGAAAGGCTGAAATAGTTTATTTAAGTCAAGATTATGATATATATTGAATTATATAATAAAAGTTAATGAAAAAATAGGAATTTGTTTCTCCCACATTTTATTGTTGAAATCAAAATTTCTTTATTTTCAGGAAAATAGGTTGGATTAATTGAGTATCGATTGAGCTTTCAGGTCAAATAAAAACAATATGTCACTTTTTTTAATTTAATAGATAATTAAGAGTAGCCTTTTAAACTTATCCTTTTTATTTCTTTGTTTGTTATGCATAAAGTTTTCATTTGCTTTTTAGTGTTCCTTCATTATCAACTTTATGCAAAGAATGGTACATAGTAGAAATTATCATCTACATGGAGGTTCACCATTGCTTTGGAGGTTTGATTGTTATAAGGTTCTAATTAGACTTTTGATTGTGTGGAATACAAGTGTCTTTGATGAACTTGTAAAGACTTTTGTCCTTGTTTATGGAAAGGATATGTTATCTAGAAGCTAGCTACCATTTTTTGGCCATCATTTATCATTCACAAAGAATGGTGAGTGTTCACATAGGAAGGTGAAACTTGAAAGTTTATAGATAATGTTTTGCAATGTTTTTAAGAGACTATTTTGTTGATTTCTGTACTTCATGTTTTCATTGTTGATTTCTGTTGTGCATAGACTAGGAATGAACCTCTTGATAATATTGGATCGTAAAATACACTTTCTATTTAACTAAATTTTATACATTTATAACTTTTGTTCTTAATTAATTTGTTACTAATTCTTTTTAGCATATGTATCTACATTTTTTCTTATTTTCGTATATCAAGTATGTTTGTTCCTTCACCTCATTTGCACTTTTTTCATCTTATACGCTTAATAACATACTTAACAATTAATAAATAACTTTTTCATTTGTAGCAAATTCAAGGTGATTAAGAAGTATAGTTGATTAGGTGTGTTGAGGGTAAAGCTGAAAAAACAATGTAAAAATCAAACTCATAGCCTCTTGATATGTTCATCACTTTCTAATTTATATACACATGCATACCTAAAAGATTAAAAAATTCCTATATTAAACCATTATATTGATTAAGAGAAACTTAATTGCTCTATAAGTATAGTGCAAAATTCCTGATATTTATCAAAGTGGAAAAGACTCCTAAATTATATGCTTTGTACTAATTATCCCTATCTACTTTTATGTCATGTTTGGAAACAACGATTTCATTTGGATATTTGGAATAGACTCAAATTAATTGTTTGACAAATAAAAAATTTTCAAATTTGAATTTGAGTCAAATTTACTATGTTTATAAAAGTGGTTAAAAATGAGAATTTGAGAATGGCTTCTAAAACCTTGTTATTCTCAAATTCTTAATTAATGAATCCATAATTGAAATCTACATTTCGAAATGAAATGGACGTTCCCAAACACAACGTTAAATAATTCACTACTAAAAAACATGGAGATTTTTGACGCTTTATTTTAGACGCTTGAGTAACCGTCTAAAAGAAAAAACGGAGCTTTTAGACGCTTATTTTTAGATGTTTTAATGCGTGGAAAAAATTGATTAGAACCGTCTAAAAGAATAAAATAAAAAAAATTAAAAAAAAATTAAAAAAAAAACTGCGGCTTTTAAGTTACCAAAAAATTTTGAAACCCGCTTCATTTCCTTTCCCGTGTAATTCACAAAGCAAACCTTTCTGTTCCTTCTCCTAAACCCTAATAGCGTCGGCGGTTGTCCTCCATTACTACTACCGGTTGTCCTCCTTTACTACCGGCGGTTCTCCTAAACCCCCTCTACCGGATGTTGTCGCCTGCTGCAGCGGTTCTCGATCACGTAGTTTTTATCTGTTTTTTATATTTTTTTTCTTGTAAATTCCTATAAATTATTTATTTTTGTTTTAAGGCTGGTTTTGTTTTGGCCTGTAGCAGATTTTTTTTGTTATTTATGATTTTTTTGTTATTTCGATTTGTTTTGTTTTGGTGCTGCATCTTTGGTACACCCATTATCATCACTTAAGTTTTTTCGCGAATTCAAAACCCTAAAATTGCAAGTTAAACAACTTAAATTCACCCAAATCGAATAAATTTTGATTTTAACAACATATAACCTCATTGGAAATAGGGCGAATGAAAGAGTGGGTTTTTGGCAGCAGGTTGAAGAAGAAAGATTATCGATTCAATTATGTGTCTCGATTCCGAAATCCCGCATGAAATGGATTGTAATCAGCAGGATGAAGCAACAGTAATGGTAGCAAAATTTGGAAGCAGCAGTAGAAGAAACTCGTTCTTTCCTATGAGGAAATTTCTGGATTTTCTATTTCATTGGAATAGTTTTTGGAGGTGCATAATATGATGTTTCTGGATTTTCTACTTCTGCTTGCTGTCTAAATATATCTTAGTTGCGTTGATAGCTCTTATAATTGTAGTTAGGTATCGACCGTGTATTAATCTGTGATGTATTACATAATTTTGTACTTGAGTTCGGTCTTATTGGATTTCGTTTACATAGTTCTCATTCTGTATGTACTAATCTATTTAATCCTCTCAATTATGTGGTTGGATAATATGTATCTTAATTGTATTTTTAAATTAGAGTATGATTTCGTTGCTTACACTTTGTAATTTTTCGAAGGAATGATTGAGGAAGCACTGTAATTAACAACCTACAAACAATTGTGGAAGCATTGAGAAGATGTAAACCTTGTGCTTTAACAGGTTTGATTTCAGCTCCATTAACTTTTTCTCTTTGTTTTTTACAATTACATGGAAACTACCTTTTAAGTGTTACATTTCTTGTTTGTCAACTTAGGGCTATATATTCACCTTTCATCATCAACCTTTTATATTGATCTTCACTAATCTTTTTTTTTTAATTAAATGACTTAAGCATGATAGAGAGGGAGTAACTCACATAGTTTTATTTCTTACAAGAACAATGTTGAATCTGGTTTTTTAGTGGATCTTTGCTATGGGTGAACAAGTTTATGGGACTATCTGTTGCAAGTATCATTTTTGTTTAGTATTAATGGTCTTGCAACTATCATTTTTGTGAACTGTTATCATTTGTCTAATCTTTTTAACAAATGTTTTTCTACTTGTATAGACCTTATAGCACTAGGCTATAGAAATTAAAAAGTGTTATTATTGATTATGTACTATTATGAGGATGTTGGTGAGACAAAGTTTTTGTTCATCATGATCATGATTATAACTAGAGTAATTTTGATCATTAATAATTTCATGTTCACTTGTCTTGATATTGATCTGCAAGTAGAAATCTGTTATCAACTTAAGATTTTCTCAACTAGAGTTATATTGGAATGGAATTTTTGATTTTCTTTGCTGCAGATACGTTTTTTGATGTTATTATTAGTTTAATTGAGATTCAGGGATTGTGATGAGTGATTGGGTATCGAGAAATCGTCAATAGTTTTCTGTTTATTATTAATTGTCTTGCAGCCCTCTGAAACTTTTTGCAAAATGGTTCTTAGTTGTCTTTTAACACTAGGCTATAGGAAATGAAGAAGCGTATTGTCTTGCCAAGATAACAAGAGCTATACTTTTGGTCCATGTAGATGCGCCTGAATTGTTGAATGCATATTTTGGGATTGAGGCTTTAACATTGTTATTTTTGTTTTTTAAGAAAGGGAAATATGCTTAAGATATACAGTGAACATATTTTGAATCCTGTAGGCTTGGAAGCCTGTGAGGTGTCTTCTCCCTCTAGATAAGTGGAGGGAACATTAACATCTTATAGTTTTAGAGAGTGCTCCTTCCTTACTGGGTTTTAGATGAAGCTTAATTTGGGTTTGTTCCTTAATCAGATGCATTTCCATGCAAAACTACTCTACATGGTTTGTGTACATGTGTCTTGATATTGATTTGCAAACGAACCTCTATTATAAACGTTGATTTTTCTCATTTAGTGTGATGTCGACTTTTTTTTTGCAGATGATAAATATTTTGGATGTTATTACGAGTTTGATTGAGATTCAGAGATTTTGAAGAATAATTTAGTTTTGAGAAATTCTTGATTGTTTCCCTTTTAGTATTAATGGTCTTGCAACTGTCATTTTTGTGAATTGGTATCATTTGTCTAATCTTTTTAACAAATGTTTTGCTACTTGTACAAACCTTATAGCTTTAGCCTATAGAAATTAAAGTGTATTTTCTTACTAAGATAACAAGAGCTATACCCTAGGTTCATTTTGATGCTATTGAATGGATCTTTTTAGATTGAGGTTTTGAAATTGTTTTGTTGATTTATAAAGAAATGGTTTTGGAAGTATGTGTAAGATATATTTTTGACATATCTTGAATGTTGAATATGTGGAAGCGTATGGGGTTTCATCTCTTGCAAGATAAGAGGACAAAACTTTAACATGTTACAGATTTAGATAGCTGCTCCTCTTTAGGATGAAACTCACCCGGGTATCTTGTATCATATGCATTTTCATATATTTATAAATTCTAATATTAAAGTAGGTTGTAAAATGGCTAGTTACATAATAATTTTGCTCTAATTTTATAGGTGGGGAAAATTCATTTCATTCTGATGCATAATCTAGCTAGAAGCTTAGTATGATATATACGTTGCTGAATGTTTTAGTAGGCAGGCGCGGTATTGTAAACTATTTATACTATTTATATTCTACAACTCTGTATCTTTTGAGCTCCATTGTGTGGGCAACACTAGCTTTTGTATTTATTCTTTTCTATGTCCTGTTCTAGCACCCAATTAACATACTGTTTTCACTTTTATAGTGTGAGATATAAATTGTTTGGAGATGGGATCACATACTGTGTCTGATGAGGGGGATAGCTTTCCTGATTTTAGAAGTGTTTAGTTTATATCTTAGGATATGGATTATCTTCTTCTGTGAGTTGTGCTGCCCTTCTTGTTGGCTATTTCTTGCTTTTCGTTCTCAGCCTCGACTTTTCCATTAAAATACAATATACTTCTAATCTTTTTGCATCTAACAATCCTGTTTGAGAATCTCTATTGCTTGTTTATCTGCTTTGTATACTCTGTTTGGAGGTTAGAATAGTATAATTTCTACTGTACCTGCGCGGTTTGAGTGATGCTTGCTGTCTACTGTACCTGCGCTGCTTTATAACTTGCTATTGTCTGATGGTACGCCTATATTGCTGTTGGTATACTTCAAATGCATAAGGCTGCCTGGTTGGATACATGATGTCCTACTGATATAATGCATAAGGCTGATTCTGTTGTGCCTCATCAAAATCTGTTGTCTGATATTTGAACTATTGCTTCTGCTGGTTGGAGCTGCTGTTTGGTAGCTTTGGAGCTGCTGTTTGGTGTCTTGGAGCTGCTGTCTGCATATATAATTCATGTTGTGAGAGCTGTTGTCTCTAAGATGCTGATGGTAGATAAGGTGGAGCTGCTGGTGGATGCTGAAGTTGTTGCTTACTGTTGAGCTGCTGTTTGCACTACTTCTACATTGCCTATGCTCCTGTTTATGTTGATTGTTGAGCTGATAGTTGCTGAGCTACTGTCTGCTGCTGAGCTGCTGATCAATCATCCTAAGTGTAGAACTAATTGTTGTAGTATTTATTGTACTTATTAGTAATTATACAATTTTATTTTTGAATAAAATTCCTTTAAAACTATTTTGGAATTTCTAGTATTTATACAATTTTGATATATTTTTTATGTTTAAATTATTTCTTGATTTTTAATTTGGTGTTTTTTACGTTATATTATTGGTGAATTATAAAGAACCTTATGTTTGAACAACAAGTAAACAAATTGTAGATACTAATGTAAATAAAATATTAAAAAGCTAATACATTTAGTATTTTCCACGCTTTAAAGCGTCGAAAAATATTTTCCCACCATTTTCGACGGTTTAAAGCGTCGAAAATGGTAAAATAGTAGCATGGAATTGAGCCTAATATTTCACCATTTTCGACGCTTTAAACCGTCGAAAATATTTAATATTTTCTACGCTTTAAAGCGTCGAAAATGGTGAAATAGTAGCATGGTATTGAGCCTATTATTTCAAAATTTTCGACGCTTTAAACCGTCGAAAATATTTAATGATTTCTACGCTTTAAAGCGTCGAAAATGGTGAAATAGTAGTTTGGTTTTAATGCGCGAAATCTTATTTTCCACAGTTAAAAGCGTCGAAAAAATTCATTTTATAGACGGAAATAAGCGTAAAAAAAAAAGCGTCGAAGATTTGTGACTTTAATTTTTTCGACGCTTTACCAAGCGTCGAAAATATATTTTTCGACGCTTAAAAGCGTCGAAAAAACTAGTGTTTTTCCGTCGAAAAGCTCCGTGTTTTTTTGTAGTGATTGTATTTGATGGCATTTTTTTTCTTTCTTTATTATTTTCAAGTGTTTTTAATTTGTGGAAGACAAGTTGGAACTTGATTTTTGTTCTTATGCATAAGTGCAAGTTTTTGTAAAAAAAAAAAATAAGAGGTTTAAAAAACCTTGTGGATAAAATCAAAAAAATAAATATATTGATTAGATGAAGAGAAAAAAATGCTTTCTTTGTTCTGTTTTGAACCAAAAGCGATGGTTGTTCAATGAATTAAACATTTGCATGTGCAATAGAATGTTTGGTTTGACCCCTGCTGGGCGCAAACATTAGTTGGGGTATTTTTTGACTGCGCACACTCTTTACTCCCTCTTTGGGAAACGAATATGATTTGTCCGCATCTTTTAAGAAAAGAAAAAACCCCCACCCGAACACTACCTTATGCGGGTAACTGGAAGTGTGGCCTTTTGTTCTATTTTGAGCAATTTTAATTCAATTGTATATGTCTCTGAGTTTTATATTAATTTTAGTCTTATATGATTTTAACTTAAACTTTTAAAAAAATTTGTGCAATAGTAAAACGACCGGTCTTGGCCGAGACCGTCTCATTATGAGACGAGGCCCAACGCACCTTTCTCTCTTTGATTTCATCTTCTGGGCATTTTTCAATTCTAATCATAAAGGTATCAGTTTTGACCTTAAAGATATCAATTTCAATTTAATCATACCTGTATGAACTACATTAATCATGAAACTGAATACTATAAAATGAGAATTGAATAAATTAACAATGAAACTGAATACTATAAAAACTTAATTCCTGTATGAACTACATTAATCATGAAACTGAATAGTATAAAATGAAAATTGAATAAATTAACAATGAAACTGAATACTATAAAAACTGAATACTTGTATGAACTACATTATATGGGATACGCTTTATGGTAACTACTGTCCACCTACAAGCTTGGAACCCCCCAGAATTTCCACACTTACATAGAGACAAAGCATGGGACGTAAGTTTTACAATCTTGTCTTAAAGTCACAAAGCAATGAAGAAGCAAGGAAAGGTAGTACAAACACTATACAATGCAACAATTGATGAAGTTAATAAGATAATTGAAAAGGATAGTAATGAAATTGAAGATGGGGTAAAAAATTCACAAGCATCAATAACATTGAATAACATGAATTATGCTTAAAATCTTGCGCAATGAAAAATTGAACAATTTAATGGAAAAATTGATTACACTTTGTATGAACTACATTAATGTAATTCAATATACATATTCTAAACTTGAATGCAAAACTGAGCAAAACAAGAGCCAAATTGATATCTTTAAGGTCAAAATTGATACCTTTAAGGTCCAAATTGAAATTTTTCCAGAAAAATGAAAAAAAAAAAACAAAATTTGAAGGGCAAAGCGCGCGCGTGCAACACACGCGCCTATCATTGGACCGGCCCATCTCCCGTCTCATAATGAGACCGTCTCGGCCAAGTTTTTGTGATAGTAAAAAGGAATACTTTAAATGGGAGTAAGTATTTTAACTTAAATAGAGTGCAAAACAAAAAAAATATAATAAAAATATTCAATCGGAATTTCTCATCCTTTTCTAAATTTTAGCTAACAAAAATGTGGTAAAGTTTTACATAAGTTGAGTTGTTGACCTTGTGACCGAGTCCACTCCTTGACTACTCGCATAACAAATGAGTAGCTTCATTAATAAAGATTTCTTTTTGACTTTGTGTTATTTGGACCTCGAGTTTTTGTTCCTTATTTTTAAGATGTTTTTCTTCAATCCCCCAATAAAAATTTTACAAGTTTATGTTTTAATAAATCTTGTAATTTTGAGATATGTTTTATTGGACAAAAATATTCTAATTTATGTGTCATCTTAACTAAATAACATCATATTTCTATGTTTTTATATTATTATATTAATATTTCTCACCTCAATATAATCTCTCCTTTTTTTATGATATATAATCTCTTACTTTTTTCTACAAAATTGTTTTAGTCATTTAAGATTTCAAACACTAAGAATTATTATTAATTCTAATGACCAATAAGTACTCTTACGGGTCGTTTGGTAAGTGTAACTAAATGGTTGTAATGAGAATGATTATGATTGAAGGCTGTCAAATATGACAATCAAGGTAGCCAAGTGATTTTTCAATCAAAATTACACTAATTTTTCATTTCTATTAATGTTGAAGAAGTCTTTTTATTTCTCATTATTACTTTCTTTGGTTTATTTTCATGTTAGAAATGATAGGATCGGAACATTAGAATATAGACTTAGTGGATTTTTAGTATTTTTGTGGACTTTTAATGCTATTTAGAGCTAGTGAGGAAGTACAATTAGAGTTATTTAAAAAAATGAAATAAAAAGACATTGTTTGTGGCCAAAATTAGAGAAAAGAAAGTAAGTCGATATAATAAAACCAATGAGACCACTATAAATAAAAACACCACAAATTGAGAGAAACAATCCAAATATTTTATTTTTAATTATGTTTTGATTTTGCTTCACTCAACAATTTGGTAAATGGTAAATGAACCCACACCAACTTTCAAATTTTATGTGTGAATTTTATGTATTGCCATTTTTAATTTTTTTTTTTTGAATTGGTCCAATTATTTTAAATTACTAATTCTTGATTCGCCTGTATCACCGTGAAACGACTTTAATTGGATAAGACCAAACTATTTAAAAATAAATAACCACTTTATACAAGTTGAAATTCTTTTTTTTTTTTTTTTTTGTGTTTTTTAGTGTGCTATGGTCACGTCTCACGATGAAACATTGTCATACAAGACTTTCTAATTTTAAATTATGACAGATTAAATCATTAATTGATCTGTTTTAAATTTTTTAGTTTCTTAGATACACTTAACTTCATATGATTTTCCTTAAGTTGATTTATTTATCTAAATTAGATTATAGATTTACAGCTTAGCAATAAGTACTGTTGACACGCGTCATAAGATTTAAGGAAGCAACCTTTATTGTTTGTAGTTGGTCCCTTGGCCTTGTAGAGGATTAGGATTTTCTTAAGTCCTACATTTATTGTTATGGTCTTCTTTTTGGCCATTCATCAATTTTTTTATGGTTAAATTAAAATATATGCAGGATAAAGTTTGTTAAATTCCACTCCTGGTCCGAGATGAAGTCTTAATTGCTATAAGTTTTCTTAAAAAAGATTTTATATATATATATATATATATATATATATATATATATATATATATATATATATATATATATATATATATATATATATATATATATATATATATATATATATATATATATATATATATATATATATATATATATAATATTTAGTTTTATACAAATTGGACTATGATTTGGTTTAGAGTTTTTAGTAATTACTTTGAATTTGAATTTTTAGACTCGAATTATTATTTGTAAAAGAATTTAAGTGTATATGGATGACGCTATGGATGTTGTTATTGGGTCAACTAGCCCAAAATTTATGGGCTAAGTCAAAGGGCCCAATAAATTCAGTCGACGTCTCGACTAAGCCCACCTACGGGTGAAATTACTAAAATACCCCTGGGACAACCAACCAGGTCATTTATTGGTCTATAAATACCCGCATTTATTATCATTTATGGTATGCTTTTTCTCTCCCTAAAATTACTCTTCATCTCTCTAGTATTCATTACTCGTTTCACTTACCGACCACTGACTTGAGCGTCGGAGAGGCTTTCCGGGAAACGCCCCCGGACAAGCTAACTCTGTTCGTTTTGCAGGTATTCTGCCTGCGATCAAGTATTCAGACCCCTTCAAAATTCTTGAAGACTCTACCTTCCGGTCAGGGAGACTTTGACCCGACTTCTACGCAGAAACATTTGACAGCCCGTATTTCACAAATTGGAGGTAGTCGGTAATCACTTGAAAAAGCTCGGAATCGGCACACTTTGACGATGATGAATAGAACTCGGACTCGGGAGCACATAAGTGTTGATGATGATGATCGAAGACAAATAATGTAGTGGTGGTGGTTATCGGGTTCGGACTCTAATGGCCGGGGAAGTCTTTATAATGCTCCTGCCTTCAAAATCTGCTATCTTTCATTTGATCAAGAAGGGCCGAGTAATACTTTGACCGAACACCTTGAGGGGTCAGACTTAGTCAAGTATTTCAACTTGGGGCTTATTAACTACTATTATGTAAGTCGAACTCTCTGGGCATATAAGAGTCCCCGTTACTCGACACCCTGCTTTATTCGGGAAGGTGCTAGGCTTCATTCAGCCCCTTCCATGGACGGACTCCATAGGGGTCCGAGTTTTGTCTCAAACTTGGGGCTCATTAGCCCAAGTGTCCTTGGAACTCATTAGCCATCAACCAGGGTGCCCCTATTCGGCCATGAAAGTATTCAGACACCTATGATGAAGGAAGGGTACCCCTAATCGACCCCTGACGGTATTCGGACACCTAAGTGTCAAGTGGAAGGCCCTAATCAGCCCCTGACGGTATTCGGACACCTAAGTGTCAAGCGGGTGCCCCTATTCTGCCAGTATGGTATTCGGACACCCCCTGATGAGGGAAGGGTAACCTATTCGGCCCATATTGTAATCAGACACCTTGAAGGTAGGGGATGTCCCTATTCGTCCAATCACGTGTTAGACCTGTAACTGGTACTCAGAGTATAATTCAAGGCCGCCACTCAATTACATAATTAAGTCATCCAAAAGGCTCTGTTTTTTCGATCTTCGGTTTCTTCCGCACAAAGCCCGCCAACGCTTGCGCTAAGACGCCCTCTGCGCGTGGGGCTAATGTTATTGGGTCAACTAGCCCCAAATTTATGGGCTAAGTCAAAGGGCCCAATAAATTCAGTCGACGTCTCGACTAAGCCCACCTACGGGTGAAATTACTAAAATACCCCTGGGACAACCAACCAGGTCATTTATTGGTCTATAAATACCCGCATTTATTATCATTTATGGTATGCTTTTTCTCTCCCTAAAATTACTCTTCATCTCTCTAGTATTCATTACTCGTTTCACTTACCGACCACTGACTTGAGCGTCGGAGAGGCTTTCCGGGAAACGCCCCCGGACAAGCTTAACTCTGTTCGTTTTGCAGGTATTCTGCCTGCGATCAAGTATTCAGACCCCTTCAAAATTCTTGAAGACTCTACCTTCCGGTCAGGGAGACTTTGACCCGATTTCTACGCAGAAACAGATGTATAATTAGTATTTAAATATTTATAAAATACTTTAATGGCTTACAAAAGGTTCAAATATGACAAATTAAAGAGACTTTTAATAGCCCATTAAGGATCCTAGACTCATCAAATCCTGAGGGTCTGGATTTGGGTCTGAAAATTTTAGACGCTTAGGATCCGGATTTGGGTCTGGATCAACAAAATATAAAAGGTCCAAGTCTGGCATGACCCGCCCCATGTCCCATGAACATCCCTACGTACAATAAATGAGTAGACTATAGCAACTTAAAAATAATAGAATTATTATCTAATAATTAATATATTAAACTAAGCTTGCAGTCGATCATGGGCGGTTCTACGGGTGTGCGAGGTGCACAACCGCACATGGCCCCCAAACCTATAGCGCCTCTTTTAAAAAAATCATACCTTAATAACAAAGTATTGAGGTAGAGTAATTGGTTGAATTTTACTTAACATTTCAAAGGTTATAGGTTTAAATCCTATTGATTATATATTTTTTCTCTGCTTTTTTAAAACTTCCCAAAAATAGTATCTCTTACATCATTAAATTTTTATTCATTCTTTAAACATCAATTATCATCAACTTAATTTATAAAAATAATCAACATTTTATTTCTAAACTTTTTAATCCTTTCAACTTTTTATTCTTTTTACTATAAGTCATTAAGGCATCAATCTATTGCTATTTTTCTCTTTTTTTTAAAATTAGAGATGAAAATTTAATATTAACAACTTGATTTAAGTTATTTTAAAATAAATATTAATTAAAATAAAAATTAGGTTGAGTTTTATTTTTGTTTAAGAAATTTTTTCTTTTAAATATAAAAGGCCCCATTTTTTAAAATTTATGAAAATTAAACAGGGTCTTGAAATCTTTTGCTCCGCCCCTGCAGACGATTACACCCGTGGGTATTATTTTGATGTTGCTAGCCCCCACTTTTATTTTGGCGGATGAGTATATTAATTCTAACTATATAATAATGTCGTCCGCTATTTGAGTAAAATAATTTCTAGGAAAAATTGTCAGGAATAATTCGAATTATTGGCGAACCGCTATGAATAATTCGTACTATTGATTAATTATGAATAATCCCACCTTTTCACTTTCTTTGCTCGTGGCACCCCTGGTAATATTTTACCGGCTACTGTAGTTTAGCCTTTCCTATTTCCCTCTCCATCCCCTTTATTCCATTTTCATGACATTTAAACTTCTCTCATCATCTTCATTCTAAACTTATCTGATTCCATCTTCAAAATCCTCTCCTTCCATATCATCAATTTCTACCGGCTACTGTTCCCTCATCTCCATTTTCAAAATCTTCCCCATTCAACCACTCTCACATCTTACCCTATTATTCCAATTTGAAGCTCTACAAGGGTTGGCAAAATAATTGGAGTTCATTTTCCCGAAAAAAAAAAAATATGTTGTGTTATCGAGATGGAAGTAGGTGAAGAAGGTAGAAGAACAAAATGAAAGAAATTAGGTGAAGAACAAGAAGAATAAGAATGGAAAATTTTAGGGTAGGAGAAGACATAGAAAGAGGAGAAGGAAGACATAAAAAGGGACTGGAGAAGACAACCTGCAACAGGTATAAGGTAACCTGCAACAACCGGTTAATTTTCATCAGGGGGTGCCACGAGCAAAAAAAGTGAAAAGGTGGAATTATTCATAAATAATCGATAGTTAGGATGATTCACAGCGGTTCGTTAATAGATGAAATTATTCCTGACAATTTTTCCTAACTTTTAAATACTTTAATTTTTATATTCAAGTTAACTTTTTTTGTCAAAATAAACCTTTATTCATTGGCAAAATCAATAGCCAAAAACAAAAAAATCAAATATATAGGTACTCGAAATTGTATTGATTTTGTATGAGAACCGAAAAGGTAGTAGGACAGATTATAATGTGGTGATGAAAACAGAAAGGCAAACATCACATTCAAATAGGGACCCTTGTTTTGGTAAAGAAATGCATGAGACATTAAATATGTAAAGGGAAAGCCTTGAAAAGATGATAACCTTTCAAAGGACAAGGCTCGTGAATCACTCAATCTTTTAGTGGCGAAAACTCATTTAATAATATCCATGTGAATTATTAAAGCCTAACCACTACAAAGTCAATATGTGGGGTGTTCCTTTCTCTTTTTCCATTTTACTTCTCTATTTCTTCGATGTCGTAAAGGAACTAACTCAACCAAAAGCTTAAGCTGATTGTTGAAGCCTGGAATTGTGGATACAGCACATGCCCTCCTCATATATGGCGCTAAATTTTCCACTTTAAATGAGGACTGGTTGAGATTCGAACATGTGACCTCTTGTCATCCTGACTTCTGATACCATGTCAAGAAACAACCTCAACCAAAAACTTAAGCTGAATAACACTTAAAAAATTAATTTTAAATAAAATAAAATAAGAAAATAAAACCCCAAAAAATTTAAAAGTAGTTTTAATAGAAAAAAATTTGAATTTAAATAACGCTTACACGGTTACTTAAAAAAACTAAATTTCAAAATTTAACTTCCATATCCCACTTTCTAAAAAAACTACTCATTTAACTCCATTATTCTTAACACTCTTCCCCCTAATTGTACTCAACATTATTTCTCTATTATAAATTAAACAATTTACTATTTAAATTATTTCATCATTATATCAATTTCCTCTTTTCTAATTCTAATTTTTTTTCTCTCATTAACCATTTTTTTTCCTTAACACCTATTATGAATTTCTTTTTCTCCTTTATACTATTTTATTTGCAATCTTTAGTCATATTCTATCTAAAAATAACAAACAACAATTATACTTTAAACGTCAGATTTGTAGACTAAGCATACATTTATATTCTACACTCGTCCTACAAAGTAATTTTCGATGGCCATCTAATTAGGATTATCCAGTTAGTTTTTTTTGTTAAGTGATGATTAATATGTTTAAATAGAATGCGTGGTTTTATATGATATTATTTTGTATGATATTATATTACATATATTTAATTCTCAAATTTATATTATTTTGATAAAATTTGTATTACTATTTTGAAAACGAATTAGATACAGTTTAATTTGAAAGAGAAATATTTATGATATTAATTTTCGTTACCACCAATTGATATTGAAATGGTGATTTGATAAATGAGATTACAATCAGATATTATTGATATATACTTCCTTCGTTCCGAAATACTCGCTACATTTCTATTTTGTGCACTATTCATCGTTCAAGCTTATTTTACATATTGCGACTAATGTGTAAGTAAAAATATAGTCAAGTGGGATCTTGTTTGAATCGTCTAATCGCATACTTTTATAATATTAAATTTTTATAATTTTTAGATAAGTGTAGTTTAAGATATTAATTATCAAAATTGTGCATTGAATTGCGTAAAAAAGTGAAATGTAGCAAGTATTATGGAACGGAGGAAGTATTTTTTTATTGGAATAATTCATACTCATAAAGTAAAATGAATAATGTATGTTTGATTATATGTTTATGTGCTCTCGACTAATTATTAAAATATAGGAAAAAATACCCTGAATAATACAAACTTTCACTGATTTTCCAACAATAATACGAACTTTCAATTAACCATGAATAATACGAACTTTAACATGTGTTTTCCCCTGGTATACCTGACTGGTTTATAACCGGGAGAAAATGTCATTTTTGACTGTTGGACAGCAGGCTTCATCTCCTTCATCAGTTCCATTCTTTTTTTTGCAGATTTCTACCTCATTTCCTCGCTTTATTCTTCCATTTTAATTACTTCTTCCAACTTCTCATTTTTTTTTCCATTTTCATTTGAACCTCTAAAGTAATTTGAAGTTTAACATGTATTCTCTTTCGTCAACATCTCAATCTAGATATCAATTGTAAAAGAAATTCCTTTATGTAAACATGGTGTTCATGCTAAATTACAAGTAGTCAAAAAAGGAACAACGGTTGGTGAGAGGTTTTATGAATGTGCATTTTGGCCAGTAAGTTTATTTTTTTTCAGTAGCTTTATTTTGTTTTATGTTAATTTTTAATTTCTTTATCAATTAGGGTTTCATGATTTGATTTGAAATGTAGGCACAAGATTGCAAATTTTTTAAGAGGGAAACAAACCTTAATTTTTGGGATTAAAACAAAATTTGGGGATAAATAATGCAATTGAGAAGAATAAACTAACCATGAATGAGAAGAATTCTAGCAGTGGATGCGTGAGAACGAGAGAGAAGCAGTAAGTTTGTGAAATCAGTGAAAGTTTGTGAAGAGAGAGAAGCATCTGATGCGTGAGGAAGATGGTACTGTGTTTTTCAATTTCTTTTCCTTAATTTTATCCAAAAAAAATTAAAAAAACGAGCTCACCACATTTAGTCGGATGCAGGTAAATTAGTATACCAGCGGAAAACACATGCTAAAGTTCGTATTTTTATGGTTAATTAAAAGTTCGTATTATTATTGGGAAATCAGTGAAAGTTTGTATCATTTTGGGTAAGTTTTTCTAAAATATATTAAACCACATAAAGTGAAACATGAGGGAAAGAAGATCTCATATTTGTTATGATCCAAGTATAAGGGTGATGAACAGGTTGCCCTGTTTGGTTAGTATAGTTACCGACATGTATTATTATTTCTGCTACTTGATACGATGTTTGGTCTTCCTTCTATTTGTTGTGATCCCAGTAGAAAGGGTGTGCATACTAGGGTTACTTGAGACTACTATGCTGGCCTTGATTAATTTATTGGAGTGACGACTCTTAATGAAGCAGATATATGGGTAAAGCCTCGACCTACTGGTGTTCTCGTTCCCTCAATTAATAGTTGGATATATTTGTTGTCATTATTAAACATCAAATTAATTATTATGTGAATTAATATATTGTTTTCACAAATTGTTTTTTTTAACTCAGCTATATATTATTTTCTAAAACTATTTTCAACTCGATTATAATTTATATTTCTTAAATTATTTTTAAACTTAACTGTTTTACGAGATGAAGTTAGAAATTACTCAATGAAGTAGATATATTTTGGGAGTTTTAAACTTAACTTAACTTAAAGAATAATCCCAACTATCACCCGTTGGCCAGAAATAATCCCAACTATTGATTATTTTTTAATAATCCCAACTATTGATGAAGTTTGCTGAAAACAATCCCACTCTATTTTCAATCGGCTGTAGCAAGTTTTTTGAGTATTTTTTTACCTTTTTTTTTTACTTTAATATAGATTTATCTAATTTGATGAAGGAAAGTTAAAAAAAGGTAAAAAAAATACTCAAAAACCTGCTACAGCCGGTTGAAAATAGAGTGGGACTGTTTTCAGCAAACTTCATCAATAGTTGGGATTATTAAAAAATAATCAATAGTTGGGATTATTTCTGGCCAACGGGTGATAGTTGGGATTATTCTTGGCAAGTTTTCCTTATTTTTAAACTTAACTGTTTTAAACTTAACTGTCTTAATGGAGTAGATATAATTTGGGAGTTTTTCCCTTGTTTTACTTGCATTCTTATTTTGCAGGTTATTGATCTCATGGGGATCGTGAAGTAAGGTTCACCTAGATAATTAGTTTTTATTAGAGTCACGTCCAATATCACTTCCAGTTGTAAAATAAATTATTTAGTTGTTAAATGGTGTAGAATTATTTTATGGTTAGCCTTACATTTATTCCTTATCAGGAATAGGTGTGACGGTAATGCTCCTACGTTTGGTTTATGTATGTTCTTCCTTAAGAATTCTTTTTTAAAATTGGAACTAATTTTGGGGTGTTACAATATTATTTGCTGACGGCACTATTTTTCAGATTTCAACTGGCAATTGTAGGCTACTAGCCGTTACACTTACTTCTTCTTTCCTCTAATGCTTTTTCATTGGTCGTATCCTAATCCTCTATTGTGGTACGGACCTATATCAGCCAGTTAAAATGTGAAAAGGGTTGTTGTCGGCAAATATATTACAAAGGTTGAATTATTTATAAATAACCAATACTCTCTCTGTTCTTTTAAGTTTGTCCACATTATTATAACGTGCAGTCTCATAAGTTTGTCCTATTTAGAATACTTTCCTGTTTTGTAAAGTTTTTATCTTCCATATACTCTCTTTATCCATTATTAACCTTCATTTCTATCTCATAATACCAATACAATTATTAATTCACACCATTATTTTA
The DNA here is from genome assembly GCA_019776075.1 of Amaranthus palmeri. Taxonomy (NCBI): domain Eukaryota; kingdom Viridiplantae; phylum Streptophyta; class Magnoliopsida; order Caryophyllales; family Amaranthaceae; genus Amaranthus; species Amaranthus palmeri. The sequence goes on from JAAKBH010000462.1 coordinate 36,711, forward strand.
ATAAAATAATACCCACTATCTACAAAGATATCTTTCTTAATAAAAAAAAATACCCACTATCTACAAAGATTCCACCTTTATTAATTTGTGTGAAATCTTCAAATAGGACAATCAAAAAAGAACGGATGGAGTAGTAGAAAATATTCACAGCAGATGGGCAATAGGTGGGATTATTCTGGATAACTTTTTCTAAAATTTATATAGGTAGTAACTTTAAAACTATTAAAAGTAATCACTTATATTTGTTTTTTTTTTTAAGATTATAAGTGACCATTTTAATATTATAATATTAAGCTATCTAATAAAGATGTTATCACCGTAAGATCGTTTTATTTCAGAATTTGAGAAAAATTATTTTGAATAATACAATCTATTGCCCAATAACCGTGAATAATCTTATCTTTTGAAAGATTTTAAATAATCCAACATTTGCCTTTATTTTGTTGCGAATGGACCCTCGAAATAGCAAACCCACAATTCTATGTTACTACTATTTGTTATATTCAACATGTCATCCTCCTTTTTCTTTATAAGCTCGCTTTAATTTCATGGATTGACACTATATTCAACCCCAAAATTTTAGATTAAGAAAAAAATGTTCACATCTTTATTTTAGTGAAAATCTTAATGATAATAAAAGGCATGAGCCTTAACGCCTCTTCTTCTCCATGTGTTTGTTCAATTTTCGAAATTTTTTTGAAATGTGAGCATGGTTGCAAAGAAAAGTTGCAAAGGGCAAAGAAAGGTTTATGAGCTAGTGAGGATTGTTATTAGTGTTTAAAAATAAAGAGGAAAACGTAGAAGGAGACTTTAACGAATTAGGTCAAAGAGGTTTTGTAATTGTAGAAAAATAAAAAGTATTGTTTGAGTAAGTTAAAAGGAAAAATGATTTACCGGTTGTAACAGATTCTTTGCAACAAAGGTTCATTCGCAACAAAAAGCTATATAAAGGTTGGATTATTCAAAGATTTTCAAAAGATAAGATTAATAGTCATGGGCGGTTCTTAGGGGGTGCGGAGTGCCCAATCACACAGGAGAAAGGCCTCATATAAAAAATCATACTCCCTCCGGTCCAGTTTACTAGTCTCATTTTCTTTTTTGGCAATTTCTCTTTACTTGTCCCATTTCCTTTTTTAGATATCCTTTTTTTTACCTAAATACCCCCACTTTTCCAATTCCCAATACCCAACTACCACCTTTACAATTAATTTAATCAATTAAAATACCCAACTACCACCTATTACATGGACCCCACTACTATCTTAAAATCCGTGCCCAGTCTAATGGGACTAGTAAACTGGACCGGAGGGAGTATTTAAATAACATGTTAATTAGTTGGATTAGTTGGTGGAGATTTACATAATATATCACTAGTCATAGGATTAAATCTTACTGATTGCATTTTTCTCTCTCCCTTTTTTTATCTATTTCCAAAGCAATCATTTTAAACCCAAATACATTCTCTTACATCACTTAATTTTCACCTATTCATTAAACATCAATAATCACTAAAAATAATCAACATTTTATTCCTTGATTTTTCAATTTTTTAAACTTTTACACTTTTTTATTATTTTACATCAACCATTACTTTTTTTTCTCTTTCTTCTTTACATTAGAGATTAAAATTTAATTTTTAACAAATTAATTCCAGTTATTTTATAAAATTAAAATTTATGTCGTTAGATCCCGATTTGAGTTTAATTTAATTATACTAGGTAAAATTATTATTATGTTGAGTTTATTATTTTAGTTTAAGAAAATCTGACTTTTTAATTATAAAGGACCCTCAAATTTGAAAATTTTTAAAAATTAAATCGGACATCGGAATAATTTGCCTTGCCCTTGTTTAATAGTAAACAATGAAGAATATATTGGCTTGTTTAGGACAATTTTTTCGAGAATATGAAATTTATTAAAATGATTTCCAACTTAAATACTTATTGACGTTCAAAGATAATGCATTCTTGCTAAGAGTAATGAGTACGTGAAAGTTACAAGACACAACATGGCAAAAAGTTAATTACGTATACATGAGGGCAATAGGTTTTTTTCCTGGTAAAAAATTGAACATGTATAAACAAACTAGAGATAAATTATGAATTGCCATTTGCCATTGTATTTATCTGTTTTGTTTATACATGTTCAATTATAATGTATAAGCTGATATGATTTAAAATTTTTATAAGTTTTTATATAATAAATAATCAGAACGAAATAAAGGTTTTGGATGTCCTATTTATTTTTTTAATGTCTTTTAATATGAGAGTCTTTATTATATTCAAATTAGATAATTTTTTTTACTTCAAGAAAATTAATTCAAAACAAAATGTATTGTAACATTATATTATTTTAAATATAAAAAAGTTTATAAACAAATTACTTAAAGAGTAGTGCTCGAAACCGAACCTGAATAACACCATTTAGTATTTGTGGCCTCTTATTTCTGGGGAGCCTAGGCGGTCGGCAACCCCGGATAGTGTAATAATAACCGACACTAGTAAATAACTTTTGGTATACTCGCACCCGCCCACGCCCACATAAACACACACACACACACACATATATCATCATCATCATCATATCATTATCATCAACTCATTATCCCGCTCGAAAACAGGGTGTGGGTGAGGATTTAACAAACAATCCATACCCGTCCTTCCTTGAGAGGGAATACTAGAGGAAAATGGTCAATCTTACCCCCAGACGGTGAGAGCCTTGCATAAAGACGGTGAGAGCCTTGCATAAAGATTGGGATAACATAAAAAACTCAATGGGTAAAAAAAGAATAAGGAAAAGGTAAGTAAACAGTTAGGCATCAGGGCAAGAAAGACTAAAGAGACTTTTACTAGTCTTGAATGTGAATATGGCGTCCTCAAGTATTCCATCCCTAGTTAGGTCCTCGGAGAGGTGCAGTTCACTCAGGTCGTCCTTAATCTGCTCAACCCATGTTTTCTTAGGTCTTTCTCGGCTCCTCTTACCCTCTACTATAATGGTTTCTATCCTTCTGACAAGAGCATTTATTGGTTTTCTTTGCACATGACCAAACCATCTTAGGCTAGTTTCGCGTATCTTAGCAGATAGTGGAACAGTCCCTAGCTTATCTCTGAAATCCTGATTTTTGATCTTATCCAGCATCGTTTTACCACACATACACCTCAGCATTCGCATCTCCGCTACTTCTATCTTTTGTTCATGGATCTTCTTTATCAGCCAACACTCGGACCCATACAACAATGTTGGCCTAATGGCAACTTTGTAGAATTTACCAAACAATGTAGTCGGGAACTTCTTATCACATAACACTCTAGTGTCCGCTCGCCACTTACGCCAACCCACTCGTATACGGTGTGTTACATCTTCATCAATCTCCCCATTACTCTGGATAACAGATCCTAAATACTTGAACTTGGTCATCATAGTAACTACATAAAATCTGCCCGATAAAAATGTGTTACTTTTTTTTTTAACAAAAACATGTACTTTTCGAAAAAAAACGTTACTTTTATTTAAAAAAAATGGTAGGAGCAGTACTTTTCATGGTTACTATTGACACAAAATCTTATCTGCAACTGCCATATATTTGCAACTTAAAATCTCAATTCTCACACTTGAAGCCCCCTACTCCAAGTCTTCATCTTGTTTCTCCAAAAACTTAACTTATTTTAAGACCTACAGACTCAAACTAATAAAATGTACGTCCATTTCAAGGACAAACTATACTTTAAGTCTTAATAATTCTTTCATTAATGGTTAAAATGACTACTTGAAGACCTGGATATCAAATTTCCAAATATGATGAAATAGAATAATTTTTTTTTTTTCAGAAAAAAAAAACCTCCACATCAATGTTTATTTTTCAAAACAAAAAAGGAGTCTTCCCATAGTGAAGTAACAATCTGATCCTAATCTTGTAGTTGTAGGAGAGAGGACAATAAATAGGGTTTCAAAAAGGTGAGTTTTGGAAGTATTATGGGTTTGTTCATACTTGTACACTATTTAAATGGCCCATTAACAGCCGACTTAATGCACTAACTGGTCCATTTTTGCCAGATTGTCCAATGCTTATCACTTTCTCTCTCCTCATTTTTTCCTTTTAAAATTAAAAAAAAAAAAAAAAAAAACAGGTGTCCCCACAACACATGTTATGCCACGCGTCTTATACTTTGCCTTTTGAAACAATCAGATTTACCAGATCTTTTTGATAGGGAGACTCTTACGTGTCGTTTTACCGTGGGTGCTTCTAAAACGCTGCGTTTTGAATTCTCTGGAAATTTAAAATTGTGATGTCATCATGACATCATGCTGTGATGAGCAAAATCATGAGGGTTTTGGTTGTGTTGTGTTACTAAAAAAAGTAAAGAGTAGAGATCATCCCTCATCTTTTGGTTATTAATTGTAGTCATTAGATTTTTGTGCGTAGAGTGATGTAGTAAAGTTGATTGAATAGATATTTATAAACTATACATCTGATTTTTATGATTGTTTGACAAATATTTAAAAGTTAATAATTAGATTATATATTGTATTTTTATATTGGTAACTTAGCAATAATTTACCAATCACGGTTTTTAATTTTTGTAATTTTGCGAATTACAACCTTTAATGTTTAATTTTTTAAACAATAACAACCTCCAAAAGTATCAAATCTATATTTTTTTAAATAATACCTGATTCATTAATAAAGAGCCATACGACATGTACATCAGAGATAAAATAAGCAAGTAAATAGCAACTAAAACCAAATATAATTCAAAAATAACAAAACTACGATCCTTGTGTATGAGATCTGACAATTCCGAATATCCTCTTCTACATCGCTGTTTGATACAGCCTTCTACGAAGGGGTCTTTCGATCTGTTGTAGTCTTGAGATAGAATTGAATTTGATGTAGTTGATGATAATTGCAATTTTGGTGTCTGCTGCATCATCGCATTAATCTCTACCAACAAATCAACTAAAGACTAAAATTCATAACTCCAAACTCTCACAATGAGAGACTTCAAAACCCAATACATGGGTAGAATCAACTCAATAAATGGGAAGAACAACTCTCTTACAGGGAGAGGACAAAAAATTATTCTAATCATATTAAAAAACTTAAAAGGGAGAAATTAGGGGCTTACCATCAATCTTTAAAAATTGATGATAACCCCAAACTAACTATAAATATTAGGGTTTTTTTTAGAGAGAGAAGAGAGAAAAGGAATAGGGGGGGCTAGGGTTTCGTCAAGCGTGATCAACAAGTATTAAATCTACATAGTTCAGGCATAATTACAAAATTCGGACTTATTAACCTAAAATTTCAACCACGAAATGGTTAGAATTTTCTGCATTGGCCTAAACTTCATAGACTTTGATACTTGTTGACTAGTAATTTTCAAAATGTAAACATTAAAAACTGTAATTTACAAAAATGCAAAACTTAAAGAATGTAATTCAAAAATTATTCATAAGTTGTCAATTGTCAAATTATAAGTACAATCATCATCAACATCATACCCAGTGCATCCCGCTCATAGAAAACTATGATTAGAATATGGGGAGGGAAGAAATACAACAAGCTCATACCCATAGATGAGAGTGCGGTCAAATAAATAATAATTACAATAATTTCATTATTAACTTTTAGAATTCGATATGAAGTTACAATTCGTTATCACAAATTTTCTTGATTAAATTAAAAAAGTATTAAGAAAAACATTATTCTCATCGAGTCATCCAGGTAAATCAATATGCATCCTATAAAGCCATAAATGAGACCAAAAGAGGGTATGTACTATAACCCTAATGGCCCTTGACATGATTAAAGAGGTTGTATATACATGTGGCTTATAGATGTGTCTAAAACCTATTCATGTCTCTTAGGGGCTATATCGGAAAATAATGATTCCAATATTAAAGAAAATTGTATTTGAATGACATTTGTGGAAGGAAAAGAAGGTAAGTGGAGGCCGGGATGAAACAGAAAATCAGTGTGTTTTCGTTTCAAATCTTTTCAATGTTGAAAGGACTTATTTTATTTAAAATGTAAAGGAGTTTCCTTTTTAATTAGCTTCCCTCCATATTCCTTATCTCCTCTGGTCATTTTGGTATCTAAATGTTAAAAATGTAATTCATTCATTTTCTATTTTTCTTCCTCATTTTTCCCCTCCAGTTCCTCCTATCCAAACATAATATAAGTCTTTTAGTGTTGTACATTGTCTCCAACCAATTAAATCAATCTTGAAATATTGAAATTATAAAGACTTTTGACATCAAAGAATTAAACACTTGAGATGATTATTATGCTTGAAGCGAGGAGTAAATTTGTATTTTAGACCTATCATTATCTGTATCACTATATTTTAAAGAAACCAATAGTAAATGTTAAATAATTAATATATGTAAATACATAATCTCATAACATTAAAATTTGAATTTCGAAATATAAGGATTCATAGAAATAATTGTATATGACATAGTTTTCAAACATATACGTATGGCTATGATGTTAATGAATGATATGGAACATGGTCCATGCTTAAACCCGAGCTATAAGGTACCAAGTTTTCAACTTGAGTAATTGTAAAAACGCGTTTAAGCATGCAAAGGAAGATATTACAGTTATGGGTCATGTATGATATACAAAGTCAATGTTGCATAAAACATGGAATTAAATTCTAGTTTTGACTTTAGGTTTTACTCAGCAAGTTTGGCATGAGGGATTTGGGGTGAGGGAATGAGACTTTGTAAACAAGTCTAAGTCTTTATTTGGTTGATAAAAATGGGTATAGGGAATGGGATTATAAGAGGAGAAAGTCCTCAAGAAAAATATCTTGGGGGAGGGGTGGTATTTGAGTTGAGACTTTCATTTTATCTATTTCTTCCAAGTCTCTACCATGACAAGCAAGGGATGAGACTTTTATTTTTATCTTCATGGTCTCTACTTAAAGTCTCATCTTAAATGTCTTTTAGAAATAGTTCTATACCGATGATCTTTCATGCGTTGAGAGACCTTTGATTGCATCCTTAGCTTTGATCCTTTATGGGTTTAGGTTTTCGTCTTTCATTCCTCTAGAGCCTAATCATAGTTTCTGTGAGTTGGATGCACAGAATATGATTGTGATGATGATGCCTTCACACGGGCGACAAAGAGCACCTAAATCCCCCAATAAATTATATGGATTGATGATGATCATAAATGTTATGCAATTTACCACAAAACAAATGTTAGAACGTACTCCTCATTGATAGTACATTAATGTACTATATTTATTACTATTACAATTCATTTGGCTAATTTTTACCATTAAATAATGTATAAGAAACACATTAAGATCTTCAAAAAAAAAAAACACATTAAACTAGATATATACTCAAACCCTTAATACAAGCTTGGCTTAGATAAATTAGTTTTGGAAAAATAATGATGAAGCACATTTATGGTGTAGTGATATAGGTATGAATGATGCATGATGATGAGTAATGAATTAATTTGGTCCATTCTTTTCCTTTATGATTATGAGCTTGATGTTGTCTCATCTTCTGACTTTGTTACATCAGCCCAAAACCATATATTTGTAATCAATTTTCTTTCAAAGGAATAATGAAGGATACTAATTAATCATGCAATCTATTTATGAATATATATATTGTCAATGTAAACTATTAATGGAAAAATAATGGTGGCCTCTTATTTTCGATAATGTAGGCTTATATTATTTGAACTGGTCAAGTTTTGTAACTCTGTCAATTATCATTAACTTTTTGGGTAACAAATCCAAGTCTTTTAATTAAGTCACACTACAAAAAAACATATGGGTTTTAGACGCTAAGGACGGAGCTTTTAGACGCTTTTTTGCGTCTAAAATAATCTTTTAGACGCTTTTCCAAGCGTCTAAAAATCAAGTGTCACAAAACTTTTAGACCCTTTTTTTAGACGCTTTGTGGTGTCCAAAATTGTTTACTTTTAGACGCTTTTTTCCGTCACAAGACTTTTTCCCACTTACTTTTTCATATATTATCAACTCATTTGTGACGGAGAAAAGCGTCTAAAAAGTGGATTTAGACATTTTAGAGCGTCTAAAATAGTTGAATTTTGGACACTTTAATGCGTCTAAAATATTTTGTGTTTTTTTAGACACTTTAAAGCGTCTAAAATATTTGTGTTTTAGACATATTAAAGCGTCAAAAATACTAAAAATCTAACCATAATAGTTTAGATTTGTGACATTCAAAAGTGTCTAAAAGCCCTTTACCGAGTTGTTTTTTAGTGAATTTAGTTGGGTACTTTTCCATTAAAAGGTAATGTACAATTTTTCACATCAAGCTCATGGCATATAATTTTTTACTCATAACCAAAAAATATATACTTAAAATAAAAAGCAACTCACAATTAATTAACTTACATATGTATATATATCGATTACAACAAATCTAAAATATCTATATCGATTACAACAAATCTAAAAGGATATCCAACATAGTCTATATTGAAGTTCTCTTTACAATTGACAATATAAAAAGCTTAATAGTAATCTAAGAAAGTAATCTACAAGTTTGCTTCTTCATTTCAAGCTAAGTATACTAGATGAAAAGTTAAAACCTGCAAAAAAAAAAGGATTGATGATTACTTTAGTTATAAAAACAAGAATGACATAAAAAAACAAGTTAATAGTGATGATCATTAACCCCTTATCATTAAATTTTGACTTTTTTTTAGAAAAATCGAGAAAATTCTGTAGAAATTTCGGCAGAGTTTCATTTGTAAAATAAACATTCCAAAAATTTCAATATCACCTGCAAACAATAAAATAGCAAATCCAAACCCAACCATCAACAAATTCCAACAATCAAAGCATACGACAAATGCATCAAACCTCAAAAGGTGGAAACTTCTCCCAATATCAAAAATAAACTATTACAACTAAATTAAATATAAACTAAATAAATCGTTTATCTTCTAAATCCACAATATTATACAAGTATCAACTAAACTAATAAATAAAAACCACATACCAGCATCAACGTAAATACATTGCATTCCATCTTCTATTCTCTTAACCTAAAATAAAATATAAAACACATATTATTACAAATCCATAATATTATACAAGTATAAATTAGATTTCTTCATTCTGCAAAAAAAATACTTACCTATCCTTGAGTTTGTTCATGTTTTTCTATAAAAGAAGCCACACGACTTAGTTGAGCTCTTAGTTCTTCATTTTCCTTTTCAACAGCTTCATTTCTTTTTTGAAGTTGTGACAGAACTTCATCGTTTTTTCTCTCAGCAGACACTAGGTAAGATTTGATACTCATTACTTCACTCGAAATAACTCCACCATTACCTAACTTGGCCTTCCTAAATATAGCTTCGGGACCAAACACATGGTTTCAAGTAACCCCAACACCATAACCAACTAAACGCTGATTAGGTTTTTCAGCATCATACATCAACTCATTAAAGACTTCTGTCTCAATCACCTCTCGAGTTTGGTCTGAAGTACAAAGACGTTCGTCCACTATATTTTCAGCAGTTTCCTACAACATATCACAAATTTATATATGTAATTGTACAATTTCATAAAGGTGGTGGCGGTAATGCAAAATGTTCACAAGGATTTCCGGGAGGAAGTGTATAACCTGTAAAGTATTTACGAGGTGTCACTTGAACTGCAAGAGCAGACAAGGGTCCAGCACTAGCAAGAGTGCGGTTATTTGTTGGAATGAATACATGTACAACACTTGCAGACGTGTGGTTGTTTAACGTAATATTTGATGGACCTTCGGTCCCTCCGGAATCTTCACCTGCAAACAACCATTGCTAAAACATTAATAAAGTTCCACTAGATCTCCAATAAACAAATTGCACCCTCGACATGAACAGAAAACTAAACAGATTCGTTTCTCCAGCCCAACACAGGGAACAAGCTCCCATGAAAGAAAGATCAATGGTTGAAAAATATATATCCACAATATCCAACACAACATATTTAGCGTTCATTTTCGCCACAAAACACCCAGAATAACAAGAATGCAAACGATTGTAAGATTCTTCCCAAAGCATAATAGATAATGCCAAATGCAAACTATCCCCACTATAATTTAGTGTACACAGCTAATATCTAGTGATCAAGCTGCAAACATCCCACAGCTGATTTAAGAGAAGTTAATTCTATCAGCACACATGAACCAGATAGATCTTATGCCCTTACAAATAATTACAAGTAATAGCAAAAATCATCCAAGATTTCACGATTTTTTCACAATAATCTAAACCAGCTACTACGTACAATCAATTAAAATCAAAACAATATAAAATCCAATTTAGTGCAACATAACTCGTCATCTAATTCACCTTTTGAATTCACAATTTGCTCGAAATGGCCCAAGAATAGACCAAACACGACTATATCGGCTTTTTTACATTCACGATTCGCAGAGAGATTAATCAATCATGTGACACAAATCCAATTTCGACCAAAATGAAACAAACTCAAATCAATAAATCAGTAAGCACAAAAAAACAACTACAATGATCAGTAAACACACAATGCAAGATCAGCAAAACAACAGGACAAACAAGGTAAGAAAAATCGAACCTTTGCCGACATAAAGAACCCAAATAAAAACAGCTATAGAAACCACAGAGAGAAACAGCATGCCAATCTTTTTCCTGCCAACAGTTTTGTAAAACAAATGAACAAATCTCTCCTTTTCCTTCATCATCTTGGCTGGTTTTCTAGTGGTGAAAGGTGGAGGCGGTGGCGGCAGCGGTGAAGATAACTGATTTGGTAACAAATTATTGTGTAATTGTTGTTGCAATGATCCATAACTTGCAGAACACAATCCAAGACCCAATGAGCTTCCACTCATAGTGTCCAACAGCACTCAGGATCACTTCTCATGGCCTTTTCCTATCTCTAATCTCTATAATCATATATACCCAACTCCAAATTGCTTAAATTTAATCTAAAACTCTTACTTTAGCGAGAAGCTTCTAAACTAACTAGTCAAAAATTTGAAACTTTGATGTAAATATGCAAGGATGAGATATATTATTCAAAACCCAACTCAAAATTACTTGAAATCAATCCAAAAACCTCAAACAAACCAAGACAAATGTGTAAAGTTTCAAACTTTAATGGATCATGAGATGTATTGTTGAAAACCCAACTCCAAATTGCTTAAAATTAAACCAAAAGCCTCAACTTAAAAAAGACCAATGTGTAAAGTTTCAAGCTTCAATGAATCATGAGATGTATTGTTGAAAACCCAACTCCAAATTGCTTGAAGTTAATCCAAAAACCTCAAATAACCAACTAACAATGTGTAAAGATTCAAACTTTAATGAATCATTATATGAAAAATTGAAAAACCAACTCAAAATTTCTTGAAATCAATCCAAAAACCTCAAATAAACCAAGAGCAATATGTAAAGTTTCCAACTGATGCAAGGATGAGATCTCACACGCTTTCTTGGCAAAACCCAATCAAGAAAACACTAAAAAGTAACTAAAACTTCCTCAAACATAAATGAGGTAATTGGGATCAATCAATGTGTGAAATTGAGGGATAAAGAAAGAGAAAAGTGCACTCAAATCAACCAATCAAACAATGTTGTTGTGTATATCGGTCATATGATTGAAATTATTTTGTTGGGTAAAAAGGGGTAATGATGCTAAGATAGATGTGTGATTTACACCTTTTGTTTGGACATTTTAGGGTTGATAAGAATTCCATTTACACTAGTAGAAGTTGCAAACTTGCAAGTATAAATCTGAGTTGAGGAAGGAAGATGCAAAAATAGGTATAAATTTCCTTCAACTGGTTGAATTTTATTCCAAATTAGATTTTTTTTTAATTTTAAGTTGTATATTCTGAAAAAAATTAGTGTAGTTTTGCAAATGAACTCTCATGTCATTTCCGCCACTGCCAATCAATACCCCAACCTAAGAGCAGCCCCCAAACCAAGACCCCATTCTCAAAAGAGCAACTGCCAACACCTCTAAAACACAAACTACACCAAAAACTAAGTTTGCTGATAATCACAGCTTCAATAGAACAAGTACATCCAAGAGCAGTCTCACAGTGTAAGCACTGAAATAGTATACACAATAGACACATAGCAACGATTCAACATTAATAGCAGTTTGCAGCATATAGCAAACATTTTGATCATATTCAACATTAATAGCATTAAAAAAATAAATTGTGCAAAAATTAGTTTAGAATTATATATATGTTGTTAAGTACTTAGAGTTTCACACAAATAGACAACTGAAACCCACATCTGCACATTGCAGTTTGCAGCATATAGCCAACATTTTGATCATATTTTTCTCCTTACTAATAAGAAAATCAACATTATAATCCACAACATTTCAAAAACATTGCTACCCTATTAAATAGACAATAGTTATTATATATGTGCAATAATATTGGTAGGTATATCCTCTTTTTGCCATATTTTTCTATTTAATGGATCCAAAGCCAGCAGGGAGACACATAGCAGCAGAACAGTTAGCATCAGCAGAATGACAACCCACACCAACCCACAGTATATATTAGCCCACAAACAATCCAAATAAGATCAAACCAACATCAAGAGTGCCTGATCAGTTCAGCACACAGCCATCACCACTATCAGATAATTAATCCTACATCAATTATCCAATACCAGCAAACTAGGACATTGATAGATTATCTCAAAACTGACATTGATAAAACTAATGGACATCATATATGCTTTATTTCCTGATATAGTAAGCAAGGGTCTTGTAAGAGTTTGATCAGAGTGGCAACGGATTTACAAGCTGAAGTAACATGTGCGTTTGTTTCAAGAGAACCTGTGCTAACTTATGGCATCCTCTTCAGACAATTTTATAACCGCAGTCATCTGATTATGTGTCTTATACCCTTATTTATAGTAAGCTTTAACTCTGGGTATTAGTGAGGAACAATCAATCACACATCTAATATCCTTTCTTAAACAAGTTTCCAATACATTTATATCCCAAAAGAAATTTCTATTGTTTGTGATTGTAAGTTGTGGTAAAACACTTGAAAAGCTGAAATATAAGACAGCCATAAACCAAAAAACTGACATTTTTTACCCATTATATTTTAAAATTTACAGCATGATAACATAAATACAAAGCAGATAATATCATGTCAGTTTCACAAAAGAAAGTAAGTAGTAACAATATATCAAGGCAAGATACAATTAGCTCGTACTCATTCCTTCTACATTTCATGTTCTGAATTTATGGGCGCAAACAATAAATGAGTAAATCCTTCATCAATTATTTACAATATAATAAAAATCTTTTGTTTGTTAATTAATTTATTGTTCAATTTTCTGTATATGATAAAAAAAAAAAAGCAACGATTACAGGGATGCAAATAGCAGCGGAATGCAAGAATAAAACTGAAATCCCAAGATAATTAAATGAGAACATGATTTTGCAATTGACCATGACATAAAGCAAATAAACTGATTTTTCATATGATAAATTTAGAGAATTACCTGACTTCGTAAATTTACAAGAACAATTGAAGATTAATCTCTTGAAAACCAATTGAAAATTAAGAGAAACAAGAAATCCCAAGAACGATTGCAGTTTAAGAGAATCGAACAAGGGCGTGACCAATCTTTGATGAACAATCGAACAAGGGCTTTGAAGATGATCAATTGATGAACAATCGAACAAGGGCTTTGAAGATGATCGATTGGTGAACAATCGAACAATGGTTTCGAAGATAATCGATGATGAACAATCGAACAAGGGTTTGGTTTCTCTCAATGATCGAAGGGCGTGAAAATTACTGGGTTTCTCTCAATGATCGAAGAACAATTGCGGGCGTGATTGAAGAACAATTGCTGGCGATGATTGAAGAACAATTGCTGGCGTGATTGAAGTCGGTTTTTATGTGTTTGAAGAACAATTGCTGGCGTGAATATTGAAGAACAATTGCTGGCGTGAATATTGAAGAACAATTGCAGCTATTGTGCGACGTTTCACTGAGAATCAAAAACGATGAAGGCGGTTTTTATGTGTTTGAAGAACAATTGCTGGCGTGATTGAAGATTAATTGCTGGCGTTTCACTTGAAGAACTGGCCGGGACGATGAAGCGGTTTTTGTGTGAGAAGGGCAGTAATGAGATCAGAATAACGAGTACTAATGAGATCAGAAGGGCGGTTTTTATGACTTTTACCCGCTAACTTTTTAATATTGTAATGCAGTTTATTCTAGTATTTCGAGAATCTTGATCCCGCTTTAATTTTTTAATTGTGCCATCAAGTTAGTTTTTTTTTATTAATATAATTAATTTTCTTATTTTGCATTTGGGCTTTTAGACGCTTAATTAGTTCATTTTTTTAACTATTATATGCGTCTAAAAAAAAGTGTCTAAACGACTTCTTTTTTTTTAGACGCTTTTTATTGCGTCTAAAAAAATCCGTCTAAAAGCTCCATGTTTTGTTGTAGTGTCATACCGTTTTCTAAACCTGTGTATACACTAGACAATATAGGATACCAAATTACCAATCATAATGCTACTCCGTTCGAATCATTTTAGATGTTTCATTTGGGTTTTCACGGTTATTAAGGGTGGTGTTGGTCCGTATTAAAAATGTGATAGTTGGATATTTTAATTGATTAAATTAATTATAAAGGTGGTAATTGGGGTATTGGAAGTAGTAAAAGTGGGGGTATTTAGGTAAAAAAAAAGACAAAAAAGGAAATGAGACAATTGATATGAATTTGTCAAATAAGAAAATGGAACAACTAAAAAGATTCGGATGGTCGCTGGCTTGTTCTTGATTTTTTTTTCAATTTAATAAGCATAAAGAATTTTGTTTATTTATCAATTTTCTAACTTAAAGGTTGGTTGTTGGATGGTCGCAAATTGGTCATGTGAATAAAAACAGAAGGCAATCTTCCCCTCAAAATTTCATACGATATTAATAATTTTTTTTTGAGGTAATATTAATAATTTATACAAATACGATTAATACTAAATACCAAACCGACTAATAATCATTAATCAATCAATAAAATATACTAATGAAGAAATGACTTGAGACACGTGTCACACTATCATTAAAAACTTTCCGTCTTTTTTCTATTATTGATTGGAAAACTTTTGATATGTGGCTGATATTTAGGAAAACAATTAACTCAATAAAATATGCAATATTTGTATATTTGACTATAATTATAGGTAATAATCTATTGAAATACTATATTTCATTATATAAACCAAAAAAACAATATACATGTAAATCTTTATTTTAACTTAGATAATAAATCATCATCTGTAAAAACTACTAATGAATAAACGAGACTGACACGTGTCAGATTCTCAGCGAAATTTTCCCGCTCATTTTAACGTGCATAAGATGATTTAGTGAGCAATATTATTTCCAAAATATTTACATTGGTAAAAGAGAATAACTTCTTGATATAGCAAAATGAAACAAGACTAAATTTGTAAACTAGAATTATTTTCCAATATTATTTTCAATATCATTGCTAAAATAAAAGAGAATAATATCTTGATATTACAAAATTATTTTTTCAAGATTATTAACTAACCGTAGAATAATTATATCTTTATAATTATACTGACATGCAAATTTATGTCATTGCTACTTATTTACTTTATATTTCTATTTACATTAAAATTAGTTTTATTTAATCAATGCGTAATTTCACTTATAAATAATTTTTTTGAAAATAATTATACGAATTCTAATTTTTTTTCAAGATCTTTAAAATGAGATCAAATTTATAATATTTTTGACTCATTATAAAAATTTACAAAAATTATTCAAAAATAATAATGCGTTATTAAGAAAAATTATATTTATTCATTAAAAACTTTAAGTAAATTTATTCATAAAGATATAGGTACGGAAAAAATAAATATAAGATCTCACTTGACTATGTTTTAGAAGAGATCGAAGAGTGATATGTTGTCTGTTGAACAACCAAGCGACACGAATAAAGTGACATAGTTTGGGAACTGAGATAAAGAGACAAAAATAAAGTGACATAGTCTGTATTAAACAAGGATACAATGACAGAAATAAAATGACACACACATATATGTTTTCAAAAATACTAACAAATAACCTTCTTTATTATCTTTAAAGTACATATAATCTTAAAAATAAATACTATAAATTAATTTAAAATTTTTTTTTAATCTCCGTGCATAGCACGGGTATCTATCTAGTTATATAATGAATAAGCTAACTAATTTGAATATTTTTTAACTAATCCTCTCACATATCTATCATAGTTGAAGAGTTTTTAAAGTTTATTTGTCTCAATTATCAATGATTACTATAAGTAGGAAAATTTGCCAAAAATAATCCCAACTATCACCCGTTGGCCAGAAATAATCCCAACTATTGATTATTTTTTAATAATCCTAGCTATTGATGAAGTTTGCTGAAAACGGTCCCATTCTATTATTGACCGGCTGTTGCATGTTTTTTTGACTAACTTTTTTTTACCTTTTTTTTTAACTCTCCTTCATCAAATTAGTATAACATACCCTGTCTTCTCTCCATCTTCTTCATTCATCCTTCCTCCATATTAACAAACCCTAAAACTTCATTCATCCTTCATTCTTCCTCCATGGTCATGATCTAAAAGCTTCATCCCTTTAAGATTCAATCAAAGCAATGTTTTGTGATTATGAACAATGTTAATGGGGTTAATGAAGTTTTAGGGTTTGTTAATGAAGGGAGGATGAATGAAGAAGAAGATGGAGAGGAAGAAAGGGTAGGATATACTAATTTGATGAAGGAGAATTTTTAAAAAGGTAATAAAAAAAATTAATCAAGAAAAACCTGCTACAGCCAGTTAAGAATCGAATGAGACTGTTTTTAGCAAACTTCATCAATAGTTAGGATTATTAAAAAATAATTAATAGTTGAGATTATTTCTGGCCAACGGGTGATAGTTGAGATTATTCTTGACAAATTTTCCCTATAAGTATTATATGTTTTAATATTGTTGTATAATAAACTATTTATTCATTGTGATAATGAGAATATCATAACAAATTAACAAATACAAACAATTAATAATTAAATTTATGTTGCAAATGAATTAATTTTATTATAGAATATCATTATTCATACACTACAAAAAGGATGAAATTGAAATTATGTAACGAATTGTAATGGCCTAATATAAAACTAGTTATATGGAGTATGATAAAAAGGAAAACATGATTTTGGGCTTGATCAGCATTAAGCACCGACTGATGAATTTCTCATCCAGACTATTTGCTTAATGATTAATACGAGTTGTTAGAGACTAAACGCTGACTTGTTAGTCGTTTTATTTAGTCACTTTAAAAGGGGTCCAACTCCACCGTTTAGAATGATTCATAACATTTCAACCTAAGTTAAGCTGTCCTAATCTTTTACAATATTTTTTATATAAATATATGATGAAAAGTATGGACGGTTTGACAAAAAATACTAATAATTCCTCAATCTTTCTCGACCTCGCTGAAAATTGAAACATATATTAATATACTTTGACTATTGTAATTTTTCTAATATACCTTAATATATAATTAGATTTGTACCCAAATAAATTAAAAATTGATTTTTAAATGAATCATACTACAAACAGACTTAGAAGCCGAAAATTAAACTTTTTTATTTAAAAATGTGAATGCATAGATGGATGAGGGTACATATTGTAGAGTACAATTCAAAACAACAATATAAAAAAGGAATTCACGATTCGTATATTTGAACACAAGATGAAAGAGAATCATTTAAGATTATATTTGTGATGTCATTATGAAATTTTCAACTTTAACTAATTTTAAACATGCAATATGATGAGGTATACCAAACTGATGTTGGAATTTAGAGTGTATAGTGGACATCGGAAATAATTTAATTAATTAAATTAAATAAATAATTTAATTAAATTAAAGTATATCCCAAGGTTACAAGGAACAAGTGATTTTAGGGAAAATTAAAAGTCACTAGTCGCGAACGAATTCGCGGACCGCGAAATGCAGGCAGAATGTTTCTGTTTTGTGAAAGTCGAAACTCGCGACCAGTGACTATATTCGCGACCCGCGAAAATCTGAAATTTCAGAATTTTTTCCTTGCGACGTTTTGCTTTGTTCTAGTTCGTTTTGGTGGTTATATAATAACTTCCTACAGTTATTATGGTTACTTTTAGCCATGTTCCTTGGGTTGTATAGGTTGAGTGAAAAGCGATATCGATTCGTGAATCGATCTCGTGTTTCACGGATCAACCTAGTGCTTCATGGTTCAACACTTTGTTTCATGAAGTGGTGTGAGCTATTCTATAAATATAGAATGCTTGTGTGTTGTTTGATATATCTACAACATCCGTAATTTCTGATTTCTTCTCCTCTTAAGCATTTCAAATAAGAACTTGCAATCCTTATTTGTGTCTTCTCCATTTTTACTTTCCATTAAGTTAATTGATGTCATATTAATCTTCTTGTGCTAGAAGGTTAATGTAATCCTTTGTATCTCAAAGCGAATTTCCGGTTGATTCCCAAGCACCGTTGTAGGGAGGAAATATCGTTTTAGGAAAGAGCATCTCGCCTAGGATTTGTATCAAGTTCCACAAAATCTTCTTGGTTACTTTGTTCATAGAAGATTGGTGCATTTGAAGATCTCAAGGGTGGATTATAAGCAATAGTTATTTTGTCATATGTAACTTGTTTTTTCTACAACATTGTGTATTATTAATTTATAGTAATTATAAATTAGTATACATATTTACAACAATCTAAAACGATATCATTCCTTGAGTTACAATATGACGAATCTTAAAGACTTCACAACCAATTTTGAGAAGTTGGACAAATACGTAGGCAATGAATTTAGAAGGTGGCAAAAGAAAATGCTTTTCCTATTGACTACGTTGAACGTTGCTTATGTCATAAATTCACCAAGGCCTATCGAAAAGGAAGATGAGACTCAAGAGGATGCACGGGCTAGAAGCAAGTGGGATAATGATGATTTTATATGTAGAGGACATATACTTAATGGCATGAGTGATACTCTCTTCGACATTTATCAAAATGTTGAATCCGCACAAGAAATGTGGTCTTCACTTGAATCCAAGTATATGGCCGAAGATGCATCAAGCAAGAAGTTCCTTGTAAGTAATTTTAATAACTTTAAATTTGATGATGCTCGCCCTATTATGGAACAATTTCATGAGATCCAACGCATGTATGATAATCTTAAAAGGCATAAGATAAGTATGGATGAGTTGTTTGTTGTTTCTAGCATAATCGATAAATTACCACAATCTTGGAAAGATGTTAGGAATACCCTTAAGCATAAGAAGGAAGATATTGATCTTTCACAACTTGCCACCCATCTTCTCATAGAAGTTGGAATACGTGAGCAAGAGAAGGGTAAGGAAACATAACATGGTGGGTGAAAGTTCTAACAAATCTAAGTTTGTTAAGAACAAGAAGAGGGGCTCTAATTCTTTCAAGGGAAAATCTACTAAGTCTTCTAAAAAGCCTACAGTTGATGGGTGTTGGTTTTGTGGAAAATCGGGTCATCGGAAGAAAGATTGCTTTCTTTTTAAGAAGAAGCATGGAAACAAGGGTGAGGCTTCTACAAGCCAAGATCCCATGAATGAAGGTACTTCCTCACAATTACTTGAATTTAATTCCAATATGGATTTAAATGGAACAAATAATAATATTTGTTGTGTGCAGGATGATTCATGGTACATGGATTCGGGTGCCTCTAGGCACGTTTGCATGGATAGGAGATGGTTCAAGACTTTTCATAAGTGTGATGGTGAAGAGTTTCTCTATATGGGAAACAATTCTACTATTCAAGTGCTTGGAAAAGGAACGGTTGCTTTACAATTCACTTCGGGAAATCTTCTTACTTTGAAGGAAGTGATGTATGCTCCTAAGATTGCAAGGAACTTAGTGTCGGGGCCAATGTGATAGTGAATCGGCTATGAACAGAGCGTATAGTCAAACATATAATGGTAAGTCAAGACATATAGCACTAAGACATAGTCTTGTGCGGGCACTTATCAAGGGAAGGGTCATTTCTGTTGACTATGTTAATACTAAACTCAATATGGCGGATCAGTTTACTAAACCGTTGAGTAGGTATTCCTTTGATCCTATGGTTCAAGGAATTGGTTTATGCCCATCTTCAACACCATGAGCGAAACCCAATTCAACGCTAGAAGAAACATCTAGTCTTGAATTCAATGTGGATTGATCGCTCATCAGTTGTTGGGAAGTGATTTTAGACCCTTTAATCACTTTGTTCGTGATGTTAAAAACGAGGTAGTAGAGTCGTTCCTCGAAGTCTCCATTTCTAGAGTTATGAAGATCTCTAGATTGAATGCTTTATTCACGAAAGCATGGTATATTAGGGAGAAGCTACCTATATAAGTTCAAGATTTGGCCGTCTTAAAGAAATCAAGGGGCATCTTGTGATTTCAATGAACTTATGAATAGATATGGACACATGGCCTTTAATGTGTCAACGATGTAAATTAATGAATTATTTCATGTGTACTACTCCTTCAATTGGTTAGATATATCCGCTTAATTCAATCCGGAAGGACATTAAGGGATATTATCAATTGTAAAGATGCGTGGTACTAGGTGTCAATTCAATCCGGAAGGACATTGGCATTGATGCATGAAATGGGTTGGTCATTATGGTTTGCTAAAGAAGAAAAGGATTATACACTCTAAATGGGGGAGGATTGTTGGAATTTAGAGTGTATAGTGGACATCGGAAATAATTTAATTAATTAAATTAAATAAATAATTTAATTAAATTAAAGTATATCCCAAGGTTACAAGGAACAAGTGATTTTAGGGAAAATTAAAAGTCACTAGTCGCGAACGAATTCGCGGACCGCGAAATGCAGGCAGAATGTTTCTGTTTTGTGAAAGTCGAAACTCGCGACCAGTGACTATTTTCGCGACCCGCGAAAATCTGAAATTTCAGAATTTTTTCCTTGCGACGTTTTGCTTTGTTCTAGTTCGTTTTGGTGGTTATATAATAACTTCCTACAGTTATTATGGTTACTTTTAGCCATGTTCCTTGGGTTGTATAGGTTGAGTGAAAAGCGATATCGATTCGTGAATCGATCTCGTGTTTCACGGATCAACCTAGTGCTTCATGGTTCAACACTTTGTTTCATGAAGTGGTGTGAGCTATTCTATAAATATAGAATGCTTGTGTGTTGTTTGATATATCTACAACATCCGTAATTTCTGATTTCTTCTCCTCTTAAGCATTTCAAATAAGAATTTGCAATCCTTATTTGTGTCTTCTCCATTTTTACTTTCCATTAAGTTAATTGATGTCATATTAATCTTCTTGTGCTAGAAGGTTAATGTA
This sequence comes from Amaranthus palmeri, assembly GCA_019776075.1. NCBI lineage: Eukaryota > Viridiplantae > Streptophyta > Magnoliopsida > Caryophyllales > Amaranthaceae > Amaranthus > Amaranthus palmeri. Next base: position 58,121 of record JAAKBH010000462.1, read on the forward strand.
ATCCTTTGTATCTCAAAGCGAATTTCCGGTTGATTCCCAAGCACCGTTGTAGGGAGGAAATATCGTTTTAGGAAAGAGCATCTCGCCTAGGATTTGTATCAAGTTCCACAAAATCTTCTTGGTAACTTTGTTCATAGAAGATTGGTGCATTTGAAGATCTCAAGGGTGGATTATAAGCAATAGTTATTTTGTCATATGTAACTTGTTTTTCTACAACATTGTGTATTATTAATTTATAGTAATTATAAATTAGTATACATATTTACAACAACTGATATGGAAGATAAAATGTTAGAACTCGGGAAACTTAAAAAAATTATGTAAAAGGTTTGATATAGCTTGGAAGGAAGCAGAACTCATGCGTACTTTGACATTGTTATTTTATTATAATAACCAACCTTAATCGTTATCTTATAATTGTGTATTTCAAAACTATGATACGATCACTACAAATAATATTTGATTTGGTGACTAAAGTTTCCAACCAAATTAAATGGGTCATAAATAATGGCGACTCAATTCCTACCCAAAGCTACAAGTCGGTAAATCATGGAATTTGGCAACTACAACAGTTAGTCCCCATCGTGTCGCCAATACTGACTAAATGCAAGTCCCTATCTAGTCGCCAACAAATTCTCCCCATTGTAAAGAGATGATCTGGTCCCCAACAAATTCTCCACATCTTAAGGAGAAATATATTTGGAATATATTTTGTTGTTATTTTGCCCGCACAATTATAAGACATTTAGTTATTGCTTTTGCCTATTTTAGTTGTTATTTTTTCCAATATAAAGAGGATTAGAATAACGTTGATTGTATTAATTAAGAGCTTGATTGAGTATAGGAAATTATCAAATTTGTTGGTTCTCTCAGGTTTTGATGATGACTTCACTCCTAAATAATAAAATATGTTTTAGAGATTGTTTTGTAGGTTAAATATTCGATTATATTAAAAATCGTTCATGAAACCTAAAGACTTGGTCAATGGATATTATATGTGTCAAAGTTAATCAAAAGAGTCAGACATAGAAAATCACTCAGGATGTGAAATATAGACACTAGGTCTACTGTTCCAAGTTTGATTGTAACATTACGAAATTATGGAACAAATTATTTTAAGATAGAAATAAATAATAATAATAATAATAATAATAATAATAATAATAATAAATTATAATAATAATGAATTGGATTAAGTATTATAAGAATCAGATTATTGGGTTTAGTTGGTAAAACTAATTTTTGGGTATAACCAATTTACTATTCTTAGAATTCGATCTAGATCTAACCAATTTACTATTTTTAAAAACACACTAAGATTAAATTAACCTAAAACCCTAACCCTAATTACTAAATATAGGTAACCCATATATATATATATATATATGTATATAAACCTATGTTATTTCATCCAAGATTGTATTTCTTTTTTTGTGAAACTAAGATCAAATTGTGATCTTGGCCTTCCTGCTTCATAAGATCAATTTATGATCTTGGTCTTACTGCTTCATAAATCAATTTGTGATATTGGTCTTCCTGCTTCATAAGATCAATTTGTGATATTGGTCTTCCTGCTTCATAAATCAATTTGTGATATTGGTCTTCCTGCTTCATAAGAACAATTTGTGATATTGGTCTTCCTGCTTCGACACCCTCAAGTAAGTCATTAAAATTTTATTTATTTTTTATTTATCTATTTATTTATTTTATTCTTTTACCTTGGTTATTTATTATTAATTTTTTTTCTTCTTATATCTTTGACTTTTCATTCTATTATGAGTAGTATTACTATACTCTTGATTTAATATTACTAATTATGTCTTATTACTTTTATGCAATGGGTGTTGTCTTAATTATGTTCTTTAATAACTGTACCCTTTGTTAGCCAAATCACGCCAGGATGCCTTTTAAAATATACATATGTGCAATAATTTGCTTTTATCAGTTTAACACTACAGTTCTAGGTGGCTTAGACAATATTTCTTAATTTTTGATCGATTGATTAGAACTTGGCGTTTTAAATTGTAGTTTAGTCTGAGTTGTATTAGACTATTCTAAGTTGTGTACTAGGGGCACATGCAATGAGATAAAATTTAATAGATTATTTATAATTAAAGATAATATATATTTTGAGTTAAGATCTTGTATCTGTAAAAAAAACCGTAGATGGGACAACTAGGTTGGAGAGGAGACGATATTTTAATTAATACCTTATCTAAATAATTACAAGTTATTTTAAGAAAAGATTAATTAGAACAATCTAACATTTTCATACTTTTTCTACTATAATCCCACTTTTTATTAACCATGAAATCCAATGAACTTGATATACTAGTTTATTCACCAAAAAAAATAAACAGAAAATTAATACTCTCCCGTTCCTTTTTGATGTTCCTATTTGAGTTTTTCACCAAAATTAAGAAAAGTGGTATCTTAGGTGGTAGTGGGTATTATTTTAATTATATAGTGGTGGGAAGTAATAATTTTATTGGAAGTATGAGAGAAAAAATAATTAAATAATAATGTAATGTAATGATTGTATTGGAAGTATGAGAGAGAAAATAATTAAATAGTAGTGTGAAGGAAGGAAAGTGAGGTTTTAACTTTTAAGGAGTAAAAGTGGGATGAAAACTTTTCAAAAATGGAAAGTATTCTAAGGTGGAAAAACTTATGGAACTGCCCGTTTTAGTAAGGTGGAAAAACAAAAAGGAACGGAGGGAATATTAACTTAGAAATTTCTTTGTTAAAATTTACAATAAAAACTTTTAAATTAAATAAAAAAACAAATCACGTCTTTTACATCCTATTTTAATTTATCATTTTTAATAAATAAAGAATTTTTTTTTAAGGAAAAAAAAATTATTATAGCAAGTTATCCCTTTATCGGATTTAGCTTATGAAAATACTTACAATGTTGGCACTATTAAGAAAATAAAATAGAAAAAATATTTTTAATACCTACAACTTTAATCATTATAGAACATTTGATTTTGCAGAGAAACTTTTTGAAAATAATATTTTTAATTTTTAAAATTTTTTAATTTAGTTTTTAATTTTTTAATTTTTAAATTTTAATTTTCTTATTTTTTTGTTTGTTTATTTTTTTAAAATTTTTAATTTTAATTTTTATAAATTTATTTGTTTTTATTTTTTAAAAAAATTTTATAGTAATTATTTAAATAAAATAATCATAAATTATTATTGTAGGTTTTCGCAATGGATGAAGTTTTATTAAAGGATAGAAGTTGGATGTATAAAAGGCTTATCAATGGTGCTTATAATATACAATTCATGCAAGGATTAGAGATTTTCCTGAAGTTTGCAATTAGTAATAGTGAAGTGTTAGAGATTAGATGCCCTTGTACGAAATGCAAAAATATTGTGTATAAATATCCAAATGAAGTTAGGGAACATTTGATGCGGAAGGGTTTTGTAGAGAATTATTACGATTGGAGATGTCATTGTAATATATTACCTGGTGAAAGTAGTTCTTCGACCAACAGGAATGAATTACAAATTAATCAAGACAACTCATACGTGCGTATGGTGCATGATGCTGCTGTTAGTAGGTTCCCGGACACATACCAGACTTTAAACGATGAGCATTCCGAAGAACCTTTGCCTTTGCAATTACCAGAAGATCCAAACCCACAAGCAAAGCAGTTTTTGACATGTTAAGTGCAGCAAATAATCCCTTGTATCCCGGTTGCAAAACGTATACGCAAATGTCTATGATAGGTCGGTTAACAAATCTGAAGAGCGATTTTCGCATCCCCGAAAGGTTGTATAATGAACTTTGCCTCATTATGAAAGAGGCTTTACCAGAACCAAATACAATGACAACCGGCTTTTATGATACGAAAAAGCAAATAGCCGGACTTGGATTGCCGGTAGAGAAAATAGATTGTTGTAGTAACGGTTGCATGATCTATTGGGGGGATACTGCAAATGCAAGACGCTGTGGAATTTGTAGAAAAAGTAGGTGGAAAATAGATAGCAGTGGAAACAAACGTATTCCAAGGAAACAATTTTTATTACTTCCCTTTAGGCCCAAGATTACAACGTTTGTATGCTTCTCAAGTTACTGCTCACCAAATGAGATGGCACGCTGAGCACCGTAGTGAGGAGGGAGAGATGTGTCACCCATCAGACTCAGAGGCTTGGTTAAAGTTTAATGCAGATCATCCAGAGTTTGCATCAGAGACGAGAAATGTAAGGCTTGGATTGTGTACAGACGGTTTCAATCCCTTTGGAAGCTCAGGAAAACAATATTCATCGTGGCCCGTGATTCTCACACCTTACAACCTTCCTCCGTGGTTGTGCATGAAGAAGCCGTACATGTTCTTGACAGTGATTGCGCCTGGGCCAAAGAATCCAAAGCACAACATTGACCTTTACCTGCAGCCTCTAATAGCGGAGCTTAATATGTTATGGGTTGACGGTATCTTGACCTTTGATGTATCCAAAAGGCAGAACTTTCGTCTTAAAGCGGCATTGATGTGGACAATTAGTGACTTTCCGGCATATGCAATGTTATCCGGATGGAGTACTGCGGGAAAAAATGCATGTCCATATTGCGCAGATGATTCCAAGTCATTTTACCTTAGAAATAGTAGAAAGGTATGCTGGTTTGACTGTCATCGGAGGTTCTTGTCTGAGAATCACTTATTCAGGCGAGATAGAAGGAATTTCATGAATGGGGTTAAAGAGTCTGAACCTGCTCCTCGTGTGCGCACTGGTACCGAGTTACTTGAGGATCTGGATCGGTACGGAATGATGAAGGTGAATGAAGAGGGTGCACAAGAATACAACGACACTTATGGTCCATCCACCGGAGGATGGAAGAAGAGAAGTATATTTTGGGATTTGCCATATTGGAAGACTAACATTATTAGACATTGTCTTGATGTGATGTACATTGAAAAAAATTATTTCGATAACATTTTCAATACAATTATGCGTGTGGGAAAAGCGACTAAAGATCATCTTGCTGCGCGTCAAGACTTGCGGGACCTTGGTATTAGAAATGAACTCCATCCTGTTGGGGATGCAATTCCAAAGGCGTCCTATACATTGAATGATGATCAGATTGTTGTTCTTCTTGATTGGCTTAAGACTTTTAGATTTCCAGATGGTTATGTGTCTGATTTGGCTAGGAACATTGACATGAGCAAACATGCAATATTTGGGATGAAAAGCCATGATGGTCATGTGTTCATGCAACGGTTAATCCCTATTGCTTTTCGAGAATTGCTACCTTTGTCGGTTTGGGAAGCACTTACCGAACTAAGTTTGTTTTTCAAAATGCTTACTTTACCACAACTTAAAGCGATAGACTTAGTGAAATTAGAGAATGATATACCAGTGATTATATGCAAATTAGAGAAGATCTTTCCCCCATCGTTTTTCGACAGCATGGAGCACCTGCCTATCCATCTACCTTATGAGGCAAGAATTGCTGGACCCGTCCAATACAGATGGATGTACCCGTTCGAAAGGTATGTGTGTAAATATTATTCATTAGTCTTTATCTGCTGCACGAGTAATGGAAGAAATGGTAAAAATCTCTAATGTTTATTTAAATATTTTAAGTCCAATATATTAATAAAATATGTTGTTGTTGTAGGCAAAAAAAGAAGGAAATGAACAACCGAATGCTTATAAAATTTTTTGTCGAACCAAAGGTATGGTCGATCGAGAAGGAAATAGGGTTTTTGTGAACCCCGATGACAAAAGACTCGATGTAAGTGTATTTTTGTTTTTTCTGTTATATTATTTTTATTTTTTTATGTAATTATGTTTTTATTTTTGTATTTTTAATTATCAAAATCTTTTAGGCTATATACAACAGAATGGTGGATGAACACTTACGGACTACAACAACTCCAGACTATAATGACATTTATTTGAAAGCAGTTCTCGAGTTGACAGATCGTCCTAATCCTCCCTCGTCGGTATATGGGATAGGGTCTGCATCTCAAAGATACTACCCTGATTTAGTGGAACCCCCCTCTTCGACGGCTGACGATCGAACTGCTCATGAGCGTATACGAGACCGATTTACGCGTTACGAGGAGCAAATAGCTGAGATTTTGCGCCACATTACAGCAGTGACAGATTCTAGGGTAAGCGTTCAACAACAACAATTGGATATGTTGCAACAACGTTTAGCCAGCGTTGAACATGAAAATGCACGTTTAAAAGATCTTCTCGGTCGAGGGCCTATCAATTATGGACCGGTAGGGTCTAGTAGGGGTGGTCCAAGTTCTTCTTAGTTTAATTTTATGTTGATATTGTAACGTTTAACTTTTATAGTAATTGCATTTGAACTGGTTTATGTTTTGCATTTAAAATTATCTCATTCGAGAACCAAATTTTTTGTCTATTATATTGAAATTTTCTACTACTATTAATATATATGAAAAATAAAATCGTATATTATTCTTAATATAAAAATTATATTAAGAATAATATACGGTTTTATTTTTTTAATATTTTTTAATGGTGGCGACTAAGTGGGGACTTGTATCTAGTCGCCAAAAGTAAAACCAAGAAGACACACTAGTGACTAGAGTTGGTCGCTAGTAACAAAGAATTGGGGGACTGGTTGGGGACCAAAATTAGTCCCCAGTAGTGAAGAAATGGGAGACTGGTTAGGGACCAAACTTAGTCGCCAATAGCAAGTAAATGGGGACTAGAAAGGGACTTGTTGATATAGTCGTGAATGGCGACCAGGTACCTACCACGTCGTTTTAGTCGCCATTGGCGACCAAATTGGGACTCCGGCCCTTCTTCGTGACAGCGATGCATGGGACTAAGGCCTCTAGTCCCTATCTGGTCGCCAACACTGATTTCATGACTGATATGCGACCTCAATCTTAGTCGCCAACGTTATTTATTTTTGTAGTGGATAAAAGTGATGGTAAACAATATAAATCATCCAAAATTTTTCAAAAATTAACTAAATCATCAAAAATGATCCGATCTGAAGTGATACAGTTCAACTCTAAATTTGTTTGCCATTTCTACAAGTAATCCTTCAACTCTAAAGAGTAATAAATTAGAGTATCAAAATTAATTCATGTAATCCGTAAACTTTTTTTTTTTTTTTTTTTTTTTTTTTTTTATGTAATCCGTAAACTTGAAGTGTAGATAAACTAAAGATATTTGATTATTCAAAACTTATTTATATTTATCATTTTTAATCTTTAAAACATATAACCTTTTAAGTTGGGCTTAACAATTCTTAGCCTGGTATAATGAGAAATTTAGTCTCAACTTGCTTAGGTCATTATATTCCGAGTCATTTAATTAAAAATTCTATTGCATTATATAATTTAAGACACAAAAAATAATACTCCCTTTTATTTACTATAGGTGTCTCATTTCCTTATTTAGTCAAGTCATCTTAAATGTCTCATTTTTATTTTGCATAACTTAACTTTACCAATTTACTCATATTAAACCTAACGTTTTCACGTCTTTATACCTATTAACCCCACTTTAACCCTTTAAAATTAAAAAAAAAACTTTACTTTTTTCTTACACATGTGATCTCATATTAAACCTAAATTTGTCTCTCTTTCTCGTGGCTGGTACATTATCTTTATCTTTATTGAGTCGGGGGACTCCGTTTGGTCGCGCTCTCCTGCATGGGTATGAGTTGCCGCCGTCTTTTCCTCCCCAGACCCTGCAGATAGTTTTCTATGAGCGGAATATACTGGGTTGGATGATAATGATGATCTCATTTGACCATCGATCTATAAAATAATGAAAAGTCAAATAGCACACATTGGCCGAATATAGTTAAATTGATTCAATTCCAACGCAAAAATGAGTAGCTAATGCATTGATTAGAATTGTACCAATAAACCACCAAAAAGCCTATCTCTTGCTTTGTTGTTAAGAGTTGGAGAGTGGAACTTTGAGTTTAATCAATGCAACTGTGCAACCTTATTATCTCAATCTTATCTGGCCCCTTGACTTATTCTTGGCTTGCCAAGTGGAACAATTTTGTCAACGCCAGAGCCACGTAAGTGCTTATGATAGCATCTTGGTATTAATTATAATGCTCTATCTTTACCAATAAAATATTTTGGTGACTCATTAAGAATGTTTGGATCCAATTTGTCAAAAAGGGTACCTAATTTTATGTTATAGCTAATATGATGCTCTTGAATCCCATAAATATTGGAGCAAGATACTTCTAGGTATATGTTCAGATGAGTCACTATGAGATATGCTTTTAATGAAAGATAAAGTCGATTTTTTAGTTTTAGATAAAATAGCTTCTTGTTTTAAAAAATAGAAAATTTAGACTGATAGAAACATTGATATTTAAGAGACTTAAACAAGCAACATAAAAAACGACAAAGAGGAGAAAAAACCATACGAAGAGGATCCTAAGAGACAATCCTCTACTGAAAAAATGCATAAGAGTGGACTATGTTACAACACCAAATTGTTAAGAGGATTACTCATCCCTTGACCATCTCCTTACACCTTACACACTATCCTAAGCATATACCTATACATCAAAGTAGAGTTGTCCATGGGTCGGCTTGGAAGGGTAGCGGATCGGTAGTACCTAAAAGATCTACACGTGGGCTCAAATATTTAAAAGTCCGCTTGCATTTGAGGGCATATTTTTGGTCGCTTTCCGCCCATTTTTAAGGCGGGGGGGACCCGTGGGTAAGTAGGTATTTAATATATATAAATTAAAAATATAATACAGATTATAAGGTTAAGTTTGAATAACAATTAAAATACAATACATTTGTCCAAAATACTCCAAATATATAAAAAGTCTCAAAATACTCAAATTACATGAATATAAACATTATATTGGATAATCCAACAAAAGCATTGCATCATCGATTTATCTTAATACGGAGTATGAAGTCCAGACATATACCTCTCCAATCATAATAAATTAAAAAATTATGAAAATGGGTAATGTTGGGTATGTAGTATGTCTAGTAATACTAGACAGTATACTACTAATTTCATAATCAATCGAATTAATTATTTAACAATTAATATATTAAACTTCGGGGTCGGGTGAGTATACTTGCGGGTATTTTTGTGACGTCGATACCCACCAATTTATCTTGGCGGGGTATTATTCGTCCAAATTTAACTTTTTTCCGCCCATTTTAAAAGTCGGGTGGGTCGAGCCTGGCGAGTAGCCTGCCCATGACCAACTCTACATCAAAGCAACTCAACATCAGGGCCGTTTCTGAGAGTAGTTTCGAGGTGCAAGCGCCTAAGGCACAGCTCATGAAGGGGCCCAAATTGAGTTAATCCTTATTATTAAAAATTATATATGCATAAATAGCTTCTACTTTGTGGATTGAATTTACAATATTGAGTTTCTTAATTAAGCACATGATCATCAAACTACATTAAAAAAACGAACTAAAACTTTAACTATATAAAGGCCATTTTTCTATTTTCTGCCTAGGGCCCGAACATTATTAGGAACGACACTGCTCAACATATGTAAGATTGATACATGAATTGCTGAAACAACTTACAATACCCACCAAAATCCATCACCGATACAGCACGCATGCAGCAAGCAACAATTGCATGGCTAGTTTGTGTAAAGTCCAAATTTGCATAGCATGGCTATGAAGCAGAATGTTGACACCAAATAACGGCCCTTAATTAGATGAACTAGGAGGAAAAACACTGACGGCCCGTTTGGTTAGTGGTACTAAATGGTGGTAATGGGAATGATTTATAGTGTAAAATTTCATCAAAACTTTAATGTCATTCCCATGATAATGAAATTTTGATCACCAAAAAGTTTTTTTCTTCACAAATTTCCATTAATTCCTAATACCACCTCTCCCATTGATAATGCATTGAAATAAAGTTTATGAACAAAATGAGATGATTGAAGGTTATCAAGCATGGCCATCAAGATAGCCAAAAGATTTTTTAACCAAAATTATACTAGTTTTTCATTCACGTTGCCACGATTTATTACCACTAATTACCAAACGAACCGTGAGTCCCCAACTGTCCCAAATTCGCCTAGCAACATTTAGGATATACATATACAACATATATGATATACCCTGTTACTCTTTATTCCTGAAAAATGAAGTTTTAAAAATTAGGAAAATTTGCTCAAAATAATCCCAACTATCACCCGTTGCCCAAAAATAATCCCAACTATCAATTATTTTTTAATAATTCCAACTATTCTCATAATTTGTTGAAAACATATCCATCTCCCTTTTAGCCTATTGCAACATGTAAATTTTCCACTTTTTTCTTTCTTTTTTGATTAATAGATGAAAAGGAAGAGTTAATTTTGAATAGTTAATTAAGTTAAAAAAGAAAAAAAAGTAGAAAAATTAGATGTTCCAGCCAATAACAAGGGGGTGAGTATGTTTTCAACAAATTATGAGAATAGTTGAGATTATTAAAAAATAATTGGATTATTTTTGGCCAACAAGTGATAGTTGGGAACTTGGGATTATTTGAGCAAATTTTTCAAAAAATTATAGTTCGATTTTATACATAGAAATTAAATTTTGTATTAGCTATACCGGTAATTGATCTGAAGTAGAATCCCGATAATGATATTCATACATGTAAACCAAGTAATCTTGCTGTTCTGATCATAGATTTCCTTTACAATTCTACTTTCTTAATTGTTTTTTTTAGTTTTGTAAGTGTATTCCCTAGGATGAGATTTTTCCCATTATTATCATTAATAAGTCATTAGCAGTTAGCTCGTCAAAAGTTTGGCTAAGTTGATCTTATATACTAGAGAAAATAAAATAATTTTGCCCTTAGATAGTTTGAAGGATAGAAAACAAAATCATAATCGATATATAGCTGCATCGTCACAATGGATTTGACAGAGGTAAAATGTTGAAAATTATTTGAACACTAAGCAAAACTCTACCAAGTTTGAAAAGGGGCATTATTATTTGTCGCCACCCTTTTACTAAAATCGCCACCCTTAATTTTTTTTTAATTTTTTTTTGTTTTTTTTGTACGATTTTTTTTATTTTAATTATTATAAATGTTATAATTATTTGTTATTGTTTTAAATTTTATTATAAATTTTTATTTTTTTTATTTATTTAATATAAATGTTATTATTATTTGTTATTGTTATTATTTGTTTATAAATATTTTTATTTTTATTTGTTATTATTGTTATTTGTTTTGAAATATGTTATTGTTTATAATTTAATAATGTTATAATAATTTTTTTGTTTATAATAATTTTAATTAATTTAATATATATTGTTATAATTTTTATTATTGTTATAATAATTAATTAATCACAAAATAATTGTATAATTATAATATTTGAGGCATTATAACCTAGACTTCAAGATCTTTCCAATGATATATTATATGCCCAATTCCGATAACCGAGCAAGAAATGACGATTGTTTGAACTTTATTTGTGCTGAAATTTGATACATGTTCATTCTTTTGATCATAATTTTTTATAGAAAAATCGTATTAGTGTAAGGTTTGCGGTATTAGAAACTAAACTTCAAGAGCTTTCCAACGACATATTATATGCCCAATTCCGATAAACGAGCGAGAAATGACGATTGTTTGAAGTTTATTTGTGCTGAAATTTGATACATGTTCATTCTTTTGATCATAAATTTTTATAGAAAAATCGTATTAGTGCAAGGTTTGCGGCATTAGAAACTAGACTTCAAGAGCTTTCCAAAGACATATTATATGCCCAATTCCGATAACCGAGCGAGAAATGACGACCGTTCAAAGTTTTGCAGTAATTTCTAACAATCCAATCGCACAAAACGTGCGATTAAGGGACCATGGTAAAATCGCACAAAATGTGCGATTCTACCTTGGTTAAATCGCACATTTTGTGCGATTCTTCTATGGTCCAAATCCAATCGCACATTTTGTGCGATTTTACCATGGTCCAATAATCGCACGTTTTGTGCGATTGGATCGTTAGAAATTACTGCAAACTTTGAACGGTCGTCATTTCTCGCTTGGTTATCGGAATTGGGCATATAATATGTCGTTGGAAAGCTCTTGAATTCTAGTTTCTAATGCCGCAAACTTTGCACTAATACGATTTTTATATAAAAAATTATGATCAAAAGAATGAACATGTATCAAATTTCAGCACAAATAAACTTCAAACAATCGTCATTTTCCGCTCGGTTATCGGAATTGGGCATATAATATATCATTGGAAAGATCTTGAAGTCTAGGTTATAATGCCTCAAATATTATAATTATACAATTGTTTTGTGATTAATTAATTATTATAACAATAATAAAAATTATAACAATATTATATTGAATGAATTAAAATTATTATAAACAAAAAAATTATTATAACATTATTAAATTATAAACAATAACATATTTAAAAAAATAACAATAATAACAAATAAAAATAAAAATATTTATAAACAAATAATAACAATAACAAATAATAATAACATTTATATTAAATAAATAAAAAAAATGAAAATTTATAATAAAATTTAAATAAAAATAACAAATAATAATAACATTTATAATAAATAAAATAAAAAAAACGAAAATCGTACAAAAAAAACAAAAAAAATTAAAAAAAATTAGGGGTGGCGATTTTAGTAAAAGAGTGGCGACAAATAAAAATTGAGTTGAAGGTAGTTTGATTCCACATGAGTCACAAATTTGACCCATGAAATGTACATTAGGACTTACTGAGATTGATTAAGCATTTCCAGAAGGTTTAAGAATATCGTTCACCAGACAATCATGAGTTCTGCAGCATTTGTTGACCTTATACACTCACATTTTACCAACACATAGCTTGACATCATGACTTCTCTCAAGTATGCAACTTACCCTGCATTAAAGCATTATTGCACACACTATTTAGCGACATTTAATTAAATGTTGCTATTTTAAATTTCTAATAGTGTATATAGAGGATTTAGTGACATTTATTAGAGCCTTTAGCGGCATATTAAAAAGTCACACTAAAGCTTTTAGCGACATAATCTAGTGACATTTTTTACAAATGCTACTATAGACTATAGTAACACTTACATTTGCCACTAAAGACCAAATTAAGTGTCGCTAAATCACTTTATGGTGAAACTTAAAATAAAAATCAATAATTATTATACAAAAAATATGAATCAGTGGCATTTTTTTAATGCCACTAAATCCAATGGCCCAAAGCAAGTGAAAAAAAGGAATTGAAAGATGCAAACTTACAAAGAGAGAAGGGTTAAAAGAAATTAATTTAGCTAAATTTTGCTTCTAAATGGCCCAAGCAAGCCCGTTTGGTAGGTGGTCATAAACGATGGTAATGAGAATGAAAAATTAGTGTAATTTTAGTTGAAAAATCTCTTGTTTACCTTGATGACCATGTTTGTCCAACTCCATTCATCTCATTTTCTTCATAAAATTCATTCCAATCCATTACTATTGGCGAAGGTGGTATTAGGTGGTAATGAAAATTTGTATACAAAAATACTTTTTTATGATCAAAGTTTCATTACCATGGGAATGATATGGATCTTTTAATGAAATTTTACATTATAAATCATTTCCATTACCACCATTTAGTACCACCAACCAAAGAGGTCGTTAAAGTAACACGAATAAACAAGACAAGGCGGAATGGGAGAAGAGATTAGAAGATATACATTGCAACTTTGAAAATTATAGAACTTTTATTCTACAGCAATGAGCTGAGTTACAATCTATGGGCAAACTGAAGTTTAGTTGTTCTAGAAATTGATAAATAAAATTCTATCAAGTCTTCACTTTTCACTCTCCACACAATTATAAACAAAAAGAAGTTGCTTAAAATGACATGTGAAAGAGAAGGTCTAGGACCCAACCGTGGTAGAAAACAAGATGTGGAAGATGATTAAAACAAAGTACAATCAAGAGAAGCAAGAAACAACAACAAACAAATAGCTCCCCCTCAAAAGATGATTACTTTCATCAGGCCCGGCCTTGAGGGTAGGCCCAAAGGGTTACCGCCCAAGGCCCCCATTTTAATAATCAAAAAGTATGTATAGTTGGGGGCCTCAAAGCTCGTATACAAAAAGACCAAAAATAAAGCATTAGGCTCAAAAATTTCATGAAATCGGGGCCCAAAAATAAGAGAGATAATGAAATTAAAATAAATGAATTAAGAGAGTTGAAGAAATTAAAATAAATGAAACATTCACATTCTGACATTCATAGACATGTGATAACTCTCCCTCCCCTTTTAATCTCTTTTTCTTGGCAAATAGATCACTATACTGCCTTTCATCTTCATCTTCTGAATGATTAATGAACACTATGGAATATCAAAGATCTACAAATACAAGCAGCAAGACAACAACAAATCATCGATCGACCTCATCGATGGCAACGGTAATTTTTTTTTGTTTAAATATAAACAATGTTATTTTTTTGACTTTTCAAGTCCTCACGTATGAATTCTTCACTCCTGATTCCTGAATCCCTCACTTAATCACTCTTCAATTTTTGGTATTGATTTGTAGATTTGTACCTAATTGCCCCATTTTAGTTTGATAATTTATTTCTTTTTTGTTTTTGATTTCATTTTAGTTTGTTAATTTCTTTTTTTTTTATGCAATTTCATTGATAATTTGTTTTTAATTATTGGTAGTTTGATTGTTTGGTTTATTGATTAGTTAATTTCATTTGATTTTGTTGACTGTTTGGTATTGAAATAGTGATATTTATTATTGCTAATTTCAATTTGGTAATAATCTAGGCAATCAAGATTTCGTTGACTGATTTCATTGTATTTCATTTTGATGTAATTTGGTAATTTAGTATTTTGGTACTGAATTCATTTTAGTTTGATAGTTTCGTTTGCTACCAATACTTATTCGTATGTAATTGCCGAATTTTAGTTTGAATTATATGGTATAATTGTATTAGATTATTAATAGATTTCTCATTAATGTTATAATATTTAGGTTATATCCAAATTAAAAGGTCTTAGAGATATTGTGGGAGGAAAAAAAGTACCTCATATTATCAGGTGCTATAGTTTTATTCTTTTAATCTTTTAGATATTTAATATTGCATGTTTTATTGACTTAATTATCAGAAAGTAAGTATAGTAGGGGGGCCTCAAAGCTGGTATACAAAAAGGCCAAAAATAAAGCATTAGGCCCAAAACTTTCATAAAACTAGGGCCCAAAAATAAGAGAGATAGTGAAATTAAAATAAATGAAAAATTATATAAAACCACCTAATCTATACACTATTTTTTAAAAAACCACTTTAGATAAATTTTTTTGCAAAAAGCCACCTTACATAATGCATTTCTTTCCAAAACACAACCTGTTACTATATTTCGTCAGTTGACCGGTATTTTTAACGGTTGACTAGCATGTGTTTGTCACGTGCCCTTTTTTAAACACCATCTCCTTTATCATCTCCTTCAGCTCACGTGACAAACACATGTTGGTCAACCGTTAAAAATGCCGGTCAACTCACAAAATATAGTACTTCCTCTGTTTTTTTTTACTTGCACCCCAACATACTTTTACGCAGTCCAATGCGTTTGTCGGGTTGCTTATATCTAGAATCATACTCAACTAAAAATTATAAAAATTTGATATTATGAAAGTATTCGACGAGACGAATAAAACAAGATCCCACATGACTAGGTTTTTTTATCGTTTAATACTCGCACTATGCAAAACACTATCAAATGATGAATAGTGTAAAAAGTGGAATGATGCAAGTAAAAAAAAACGGAGGAAGTAACATTTTGTCTTTTGCAAAGAAATGCATTATGTAAGGTGGTTTTTTGCAAAAAAATTTATATAAGGTGGTTTTTTAAAAAATAGTGTATAGATTAAGTGGTTTTATATAATTTTTCTTAAAATAAATGAAACATTCACATTCTGACATTCACCGGCATGTAATAACTGTCCAACCTGTTTTAATCTCTTTTTCTTGGGACATAGAACCTAGTGCTATACTACCTTTCATCATCATCTTCTAAATGATTAATGAACAACTATGGAATATCAAAGATCTACAATTACAACCAGCAAGTCAGCAACCTTTCATCTTCGATCGACCTCATCGATGGCAACGGTAAATATATCTTTTTTAGTTTAAACAGAAAAAATTTTACTTTTTTACTTTTCAAGTCCTCACTTATGAATTCTTCACTCCTGATTCCTGAATCCCTCACTCAATCACTCTTCAATTTTTGGTATTGATTTGTAGATTCTTATGTGATTGCCTCATTTTAGTTTGATAATTTATTTCTTTTTTGTTTTTGATTTCATTTTAGTTTGTTACTTTCTTTTTTTACACAATTTCGTTGATAATTTGTTTTTAATTATTGGTAGTTTGATTGTTTGATTTATTGATTAGTTAATTTCATTTGATTTCGTTGACTGTTTGGTATTGATATAGTGATATTTATTATTGCTAATTTCAATTTCGTAATAATCTAGGCAATCAAGATTTTGTTGACTGGTTTCATTTTATTTCATTTTGATGTAATTTGGTAATTTGGTATTTTCGTACTGATTTCGTTTTAGTTTGATACTTATTCATATCTAATTGCTTAATTTTAGTTTGATATTTATGGTATAATTGTATTAGATTATTAATAGATATATCATTAATGTTATAATTTTCAGGTTATAGCCAAATTAAAAGGTCTTAAAGATATTGTGGGAGGAAAAAACGTACTTTATGTTATCAGATGCTATAGTTTCATCCTTTTAATTCTTCATATATTTAATATGTTGCGTAGAAAATATTTATCGGGAAATGCAAAAAGAAAAAAGAGAAGACCTGATAAAGAGTTAATTAAATCACAACAAGGTGCTATTCACAAATTCTAAAGGCCCCATTTTACTATTTCGCCTAGGGCCCCCAAAATGTCATTGACGATCCTGACTTTCATTAATATAATCAACAATACACTAATGACTAACTAAACACACTTGATAACATGCTCTCAAGATGGTGAATCCATTCAACAATGAAAGTCACCCACAATCTAATACGAAGGAGAAGAGACTCTCTTGGTTCTCAAACCCTATTCACTCTAATGTGTATTAGCCTCACCACTTCTAGAGATGTTCTAAGCTCTCTTACATACGAAATCTGCTGTGAGCCGCTTGACCCGAGCCATGCTGCTCGACCCGGTCGAGCGAGTGGCCAGATGCTGCTGCTTGGTTCTATTCTCTAGGCCTGATCGAGTCTCTTGGTTCTCAAACCCTAGTCACTCTAATGCGTATTATCCTCACCACTTACTTCTTAAGATGTTTTAAGCTCTCTTATATAACCTTAAAACATATTAGAAGCCCCAAAAGCCCTAAAGGCCCACACAAAACTGAATCAAAAATAGAAAGTCACATATGAAATCTGTTGTGAGCCTAAGACCCCTAAGCCAAGTGAAGAGATCGTGCCAGAAATGCTCTAAAAAGAGAAGCAACGAGCCTTAGCCACTCCCAATGAAGAAGCAATGACTCTTCGCAAGCAACTAGGGTCCAGAGGGTAAGCGACGAGTCGCCACACATGGAGCAACGACTTGTCGCTCATATACTGATCCCATCATTTTTCCAAAAGAAAAGAGACGACTCGTCGCCCATCAAGTGACGACTCGCCGCTCCATCGCTGAAGTGCATCCCAAAGGCAGAATGTAAGCAACAACTCGTTGCTCATCCATGCAGCAACTCGTCGCTTGTTGTCTGAAGCCAAATATGACGATTTTTCTTCCTGATTTTTTGGAGCCACTATATAAAGTGGCGGTTACATTTTTATGATTAGGTAGTTTTAGTTTTTCATTTTCCTGTAATTTTCCTTGTTGAACATCATTTGTTACATTTGAATTCTTGCAATTTACGTTTCTATCCATCCAAGATTTGTATGTCTTCTTGTTTATTGTTTTATTATTCATTTATGTTCATCGTTTATTGAATGTTCTCAATCGTTATGCTTAGTGAGCAGATTTCTTATCTAGGGTTAGGACATAATCCCTAAATCGAAGCATGGATTGATAGTTTATCGATTGATTGTGTGCGATTTGAGTATATAATTGAACCTACACTTAATGAATTTCCATTTAAACATCTTTGTTAACCTTTTCAATAAAACAAAAGTTTGAGATTAGGATTAACTTAAGATTGAGATATATTTAAGATAAATTCCTTCTATTTTAACCAATATAACGGAAGTTTGAGGATTAGTACTAGTTGGTCTTAAATCAATATTAATTAATAGAGCGAAAGCTTGAGATTAATTAGATCACGTTCAATTATGTCGATGGCTCAATATCATACAATCATGAGACTAATTGACCTCAATGTTAGAATTAGGTAACGTTTGACACCCTAGAGTTTGCCATATCCTTTTATTACTGTTTGCTTTTGTTTAATTGCATCATAGAACTAAAATTAAACCACATATTCAGATTAACCCGTGTCTTAGCGATCATAAAACATATGATTTGAATTATCTTGTCTCCTTGTGTTCGACCCGCAGCTACACATACACCGTGCGCTTGCGATGTATAAAATTTTTTCGGTCAAACCAATACCTACTACTTCACATGGAGTACCGTTAGTAATCGTTAACGAACCCCCAAAATAAGACTCATAAGTTGATAAGTGCAATTACTTGCACTCATTGCTTACATTTCTATGCTCCATTTCTGTGTTTAGAGGCGGTTTAAGGTTGTTTTGTGCGTTTTTACTCCATTTCGGTACTCCATGTCCAATTTGTAGCCAAATGGGTGAATTATAGTACTTTGATGTATTTTTGTGGGTGTTCGGTGCTAATTGTGTCTAAAGGGCTCAAAGACCGTATCAAGATATCAATTTTGTCAAGCCATAAGGAGTAAAAGAGCAAAAGAGTAGAAAAGTGTTGTTAATGCAAAAGTTTTGAGGTGAAATTTGATACATGTCTACTCTTTTGGCAGCCCAAATTCCACATATTTCCAGAAGCAATCGACGACTCGACGGTGAAGACCCCTTTGGGACAGCCGACTCGGCGGTTCCCTCGGCTCAGCTACACGCGTTTTTCTACCCGGTTTTTCTCAAGGGTTTTAGGTTGAATCTCCTCATTAGTACAAATACTCTCTTAAGTTCAGATTAGGGTTTCTCCTTGTTATTCTCTTTTTCATTATTCATTATTCTTAATTACTCCTTCATTAGTTTTACATTAATCTCTAAATTTAATTTAGTTCTTTATTATGCATTTTGTCATTAAATCTTCCATTGGGTATTGTAAGTCTTACTTTGACATTTAATTTCCTTTGCTTTTAATTCATTGTACTAGTTTTAATCTTCCATTAGTGAACCTTTGTTTGTTATTTAATCTTCCTTCAATAAAAAGGTGTAGTTTGTTCTTCATTATTGTTTTTTGAATTGATTGTGGTATTACTTGATATTTAATTATTGATATTCTTGAGTTTATTCTTTATTTCAATTCAAATCATGTCTAGTATCATCTTAGGGTTTATTTTCATTGCATTCACCATGATTAGTGAGTAGATCCATTTTCTAGGGTTAGGGCTTGAACCTAATAGTTGAGTATGATTTGATTCTTGGATGTGTCTATGAAACTAAGGATTAGAGTGGTTAAATTGTGCTAATTAACCCTAAATTAAATATCTTTTGTCGGACTAGTCAACAGAACTAGCGTGTGAAACTGGGATCGACTTTGCTTTAGGGTAAATTTTAGTTAAGTTCTTATTAATTCATTCAATAAAACTAGCGTGTGAGAATCAAATTAGTAGGGTCTAAATGTAATAGTTAATCAACAGAGCGAGAGTTTGAGATTAACAAGATCATGTTTAACCACGTAATTAATCCAACTCTTCATAGACACTAATGAGAATTAAAATCAAACAAGACTTTAGGAGACTCCCCACACCCTAGACTTTATCATCATATAGCTTAACCTCATTTTAATTATTGCATTCGTAGTCATTAGTAACATTCAATCAATATTTTTATTCTTTAAGAATATAATCAATCGAAATTACCAAGTTTCTTGTCCTAGCTTCCTTGTGTTCGACCCGTGACTACACGTATATGCACCGTGCGCTTGCAGTTAAAATAAAATTTGCACATAAGTATCTAACCGATTCTGACGAGGACTCATATGGAAAGAACTACCAGAATCGAGAACCTAGCTATCAAACAAATCGTTAGACTCCACACAACTAATTAATGCTAAGTCTTCCTCCGAATCATAGATCTTATTTTGTTTACTTTCGAGTACTGTGGCTTGAGATTTATTCTTTAATTCCGGACATTTAGACCTAAAATGTCTTGGTTCTTTACAGTGATAACATATTATAGTCCTAATGTTGCTAGACCCATCCGTACTAGCAGCGTTATTGTTGTTAAACCCATTTTTTCTTTCTAGAATTTTTACTAAACTTAACAACTAACCCACTGTCATAATTAATATTATCACCCGTTGCCTTTTGGTGCAATTCCCTAGTATAAAGTGCTTCCTTCACTTTTTTTAGGGTCAAAGAGTCTCTGTTAACCACAAAAGAGTCCACAAAGTTCTCATATCTATTCGATAGAGAAACAAGCAATATTAAAGCTGCATCCTCAACATCTATCTTAACATCTAAATTACGCAAATCTAGTAAAACCTAATTAATATTTTCTAGATGATCCCTTAATGGCGTACCAGACTGCAAATTGAGGCTAAATAACCGTTGTTTTAGTAACAATTTGTTGGTTAAAGATTTTGTCATGTATAATGACTCCAATTTTAACCATAATTCTGCGGTCGTCTCATGATCAGCAACCTCCGTGGTGATATGATTATCAAGACTTAGCAAGATGGTAAAATGAGCCTTCTCTTCCATCACTACTAATTGTTCATCAGTCTATCCGTCTCCAGATCCCGATGTAAATGTCGCACTCTTTGGGATCAACGGACGCCAAATCTGCAACTGCTTTAATAACGCCTTCATCTTAACCTGCCATAGCCCAAAGCTATTCCTCCCATTAAATTTCTCATTCTTTATTGTAGATTGTCCTACCATTGTTTCCCTAAAAAAACTCTTCCTAGGATTAAACCTGAGCTCTTGATACCAATTGTTGTGCGACAGCCAGGGGTGAATCCAGAAAAAAATCATCACCTGGGCCAATATAAGATGTAAATTGCATAACTCGACTTATTTTGTTAAATTATAATTTCATTAATAATAAATCTTATTATTTTCGATCTCTATTTCTGTATGTATAAAATTTATTTAATCACAATTTTTTAACTTATATACTCTTTTCGTTTTATTTCTAATGTCTCATTTGCTTTTTGCACGTTTGTTAATGCACTAATTTAATAGCGATAATTGTGTATAATTAAAAATTATAATAATTAGATATAATAAATTTTATGTTGAGACTAGTTAAACAAGATCTAATTTGACTTGTCTTAATGCTTGAATCAAGGAATCAAATACAATTTAAATGTATTTAATTAATGGATAATAACTAACCCAAAGAAAATGAGACATCCAAAGAAATAGTAGAATACTAACTTTGATTATAGAAAGATAGTACTTCCTCCGTTCCATAATACTTGCTACATAATCCATTTTGGGAAATTTCTTATTACTTGCTACATTTCCTTATTTGGTAACAAACCAATCATTTAACTCTTACACCTCCTGCTACTTTTATCCTACTCTATATCTCATTAACTCTTACACCTATCATTATTTAATTTTTTTCTTACCATTAATCTCTCATTAAATAATTCACCTAATTTTACCTACCCAACTCTCTCAATTACCACCCAAACCGTTTTTTTTACACAATAAATACCCAATTAAAAACCCACCTTCCCATCTATACTAATTAAATTGCATTTTGATCTGAATCGTCAGATTCATTAATTTTTAATCTGGGCCGTTGGTTACTCCTATAAAAACCCATTACCCACCCTAATCTCTCTCCCTCACAAACCCTAAACTCAACGACATTTTCTCTCTCTTCCTCTTTCATTTTCTCTCTCTCTTCTTCTCTGAAATGTTCTAGACCTCTCTAATGGCGATTCTCTCTCAAATGTTCTAGAGCAACAGTTTTTTTGATATACTTTTGGGTTTTATATTGATCTGGGTTTATACTTCTGCTTTTATTTTTTTCGAATATTCATTCATCTGGGTTTTATACTTCTGGTATGGTTTTATTTACTCTGGTTTTGATATACTTCATGGTTTTATAAATCTGGTTTCATATACTTCTGGTATGGTTTTTTTAGTTTTTAAGATCTTTCGTTTCCATGTTCTTTCGTTTTTTTAGATCTGTAGTTAGTTTTTAAGATCTTTCGTTTCCATGTTCTTTCGTTTTTTTTTTGTATATTCGTTTTTTATCTGTATTTTTCGTTTTAGATCTGTATTTTTTGTTGCTAGATAGTTTGAATCTTTAATTTTTGTATTTATTTCGTTTTTTAAATATTGCTCTGTTTTTTTTAAATCTTTAATTTCCATGTTATTGCATGTTAGTTTGAATCTTTGATTTTATGATCTGTAGTTAGTTCTTTCGTTTTTGTTTGTATTTTAGTTTTTTATGTGTATTTTTCGTTTTAGATCTGTATTTTTTGTTGCTAGTTAGTTTGAATCTTTGATTTTTTGTATATATTTCGTTTTTTTAAATATTGCTTTGTTTTTTTAAATCTTTAATTTCCATGTTATTGCATGTTAGTTTGAATCTTTGATTTTATGATCTGTAGTTAAATTAGTTCTTTCGTTTTTGTTTGTATTTTTGTTTTTTATGTGTATTTTTCGTTTTAGATCTGTATTTTTTGTTGCTAGTAGTTTGAATCTTTGATTTTTTGTATATATTTCGTTTTTTAAAATATTGCTCTGTTTTTTTAAATCTTTAATTTTTATGTTATTGCATGTTAGTTTGAATCTTTGATTTTATGA
Organism: Amaranthus palmeri; assembly: GCA_019776075.1. Taxonomy (NCBI): domain Eukaryota; kingdom Viridiplantae; phylum Streptophyta; class Magnoliopsida; order Caryophyllales; family Amaranthaceae; genus Amaranthus; species Amaranthus palmeri. The sequence goes on from JAAKBH010000462.1 coordinate 81,048, forward strand.
TCTGTAGTTAGTTCTTTCGTTTTTGTTTGTATTTTAGTTTTTTATGTGTATTTTTCGTTTTAGATCTGTATTTTTTGTTGCTAGTAGTTTGAATCTTTGATTTTTTGTATATATTTCGTTTTTTAAAATATTGCTCTGTTTTTTTAAATCTTTAATTTCCATGTTATTGCATGTTAGTTTGAATCTTTGATTTTATGATCTGTAGTTAGTTCTTTCGTTTTTTTTTTTGTACTTCTATCATGTTAGTTTGAATCTTTGTATTTTTCGTTTTTGGAAGTATTTATTTTTTATCTATATTTTTCGTTTTAGATCTGTATTTTTTGTTGCTAGTTAGTTTGAATCTTTAATCTTTTGTTTTTATTTGGTTTTTTTAATACTTAGTCTAATTTAAGTTTGTTGTTTTTTAAGATCTTTGATTTTAGTTAGTTCTTTCTTTTTTGATATTGATCTGTGTTTTTTAGATCTGTATTTTCGTTTTTGTTTGCATGTTAGTTTGAATCTTTGATTTTATGATCTGTAGTTAGTTCTTTCGTTTTTGTTTGTATTTTCGTTTTTGATCTGTTTTTCGTTTTAGTACTGAGTCTAATTTTAGTTAGTCTAATTTTATAAAATGTTGCTAATTTTTAATACTAAGTCTAATTTTAGTACTTAGTTTAAATTTACTTAGTCTAATTTTAATCCTTCGTCTAATTTTTAATACTTAGTCTAATTTTAGTTATTTGTTTTTTAAAATCTTTGATTTGATTTTAGTTGTTCTTATTTTAATACTTATTTAATTTTAATATTTAGTCTAATTTCATTTTTGATCTTTGATTTTAATTTGATGTTTCGTTTTTTTTATTTTTATTTTTTGCAACTTAGTTTGATTTCTTGAGTATAGTTGTATTTTTATGTTCTGTTTCGTTTTTTTTGGATTTTTTTGAACTTAATTCTTTTTGATTTTTAAAATCCTTAATAATCATTCTTGATAAAAAAAACTTAGTTTCATTTGTGTATTATTTTTTGGTTTCATGTTTATGTGGTTCTGTTTTTATTACTTGATCTATTATGAAGTTTATTACTTGATCTATTATGAAGTTGATTTATACCCATTCTTTCACTTTAACTTCATTACTTGATTTGTACCTCCTCTATTCTGGTATAGTTGCTACCAATGTATAGGCAAGTTAACTGATTTTTTGTATATACTACTTCCTATTTTCTGTTATGTTTGTCTTTAGAGATGGACTTGAAGAGAATGTATGAAATATGATAATATCCATGGTTCGTGGTATGATCATTATTATCTGAATTGTGGGGAGTTCACTGCTCTTGATAGTCCTGAACGAGAACCCCATCCTTGGTACTATGGTTTACCAGATGAGGAAGATTATGCATTATTTGAGAAGGTGGAATCAAAACCAAAGCGGCCACGCAAGACGACTATTCGTGGTCTAACATATGAGCAATCTAACTTTTACTTAATTATTTATGATTATGTTTATGCTTATGAATAATGTTGTCCTGTTGGCTATGCTATGTTTTGAGTCCCATACTTAGTTTCGTTCTCAATGATGATTAATTTATTCTCTGATGAAATGTGCATAATGTTTGTGTTTCATTGCCACCTTAATTTTCTTGTTATGAGAATGAGACATTAACATTAATAACTTTATATGATGTTGTTTCATTGCCACACCAATTTCTTGGTATGAGGCTAAAATTGTTTTGATGCTACTGATTTTGTTTTTACCTAATTTGTTTTGTCTCAATTTCGTGTCAAGTTTTAAGATGAGGCTGAAATACTTGCTTATGTACAATTTCAAATGATGTTTAACTTAATTCTGAGAGTTATAAAAGTACACAAGTGTATTATGGATTGATGAATGATGTTGAACTTGATACTTTGAATGTTTTTTTATATAACCACCTCAATGACTAAATAGAGAGGTGTTTTGATAGCTACAAAATGTTGTCTTACATAATCTGCCATTACAAAATGTTGTCTTACATAATCTGCCTTTACAAAATGTTGTCTTACATAATCTGCCTTTACAAAATGTTGTCTTACATAATCTGCCTTTACAAAAGATTGAGGGCTATGCTATTTGTACATATGAGTAATTAATTTCAATCTTCTTCAAGTGGAAGATCATTGAGATTAATTAGTCCATGAGTTAAGAATTGATTTGCTGCATCTAAAAGTTCAAGAGGAACTTCTAATTGTTTAGGCAAAATGCCTAACCTGTCTAATCTTGCTTTTCCAATGTGTGGATTCTTGTAATTGTTACCACCTCTATCTTTCAACACTTCAAGCATGCATAATTGATATTGTATCCATGTATAGTTCAAAAGTTTCGGTTCAAAAGTGTTGTATGCATCATTCACCGCATTCAACAAATCTTGAAGGTCTTTAGGGAATGACCTAAATTGAATTGATTGTAGTGCACTAAATAAACCCAAATCTAAAATGTTCATGTCTGGACTTGATGCTGGTTGACAAACTAGTCTAATGTTAAATCCATCTTGGTTAGCTGCTTCTTTAAATGCTGGATCATTTGTGAGAATATGTGGCCTTGCATTATCCTGTTGTATCCAAATGTCTTTTACTCTATTTGTTGGCCATTTGTTTCTGATTGCTTATAGAACTTCATTAATTAGCTTGTCTCTAATTACATCTCGTGTAACTTTGGTTATCGCTCTTAGTGGTGTGCCTGCTGGTCGATTTTCTGACCTCCTTAATGCATGATAAATTTCTGTAAAGGGAAAAATACCTATTTTCCCATCCCACAATACATCCCAATCACTACTAATATGTGGTCTTGCAACTGCTGCTATGAACATTACTTTGCCTATGAAGTTTTTGTTTGTACACATCTATATGGTTCTTCTTCTTCCCAAGGGAAGAGATAGTATCTTTGTGTTTCTCTACTCATGTAGAACCATTTTTCATCGATGTGTACAACGTTGTACATTAAACTAAACTTCGGTGGGTCATTAATAGTAGGTGGTATAATTTGAGAAAGAATAAAGTTAACTCTTCTACTTTTATGCTCATGAGAAAGTTTTGGTTTAATTGAATTTGTATGAGATCTAATTTTTCCAGACTTCATCATTCTATAAACTTGTGAATGTCCAATCCCTAATGCACTTGCCATTGCTCTAATTGTTGTTCTCTTTTCAATTGGAACAACATTAAGAAGAGTCATGTCAAAGACTCTTGGTTTTCTACCAACCCTTCCTCTTTTTCTACTATTAACATCAATACAATGCCATTTTGCATTGATGTTTTGGCTAATTCCAAAAGCCTTCCGACTGTCCATCTTGATGTATTATGTTGCAATGCTACTGCTTTGATTGTACCCCTTGGTAATCGTCGGTTTGGTTCTTTAGACAAAGAAGTTAATTGTTGTACAATTAATTTTCTTGTCTCTATGGATAATTCTCTCTTCTGAGTAACTGTATGGTCTGGTTCTGGTTGTGTTTCTGGTTGTGAATTCATTGGACTGACATCAATGTTACCATAAATTTCACTTGTGTACTCTTCATTAATGTCAAATTCAAAATCAATGTTGAGGTTTTCAAAGTAAGAAATAAATACCTCAAGTTCTGGATTAATAACTTCATCTCCTTCTTCCATCTGATTTTGTTGTTTGAAGCTTTAAAATTTTTTTCAATTCCCCACCCCAACCCCCCCCCCCCCCCCCCCCCCAACAATTTAATTTCTTTTGTTTTGTTGTTTTTGTAGAAATGATGATAGAGATGGGACTAGATCCAGATTTTTATGAAAGAAATTAAATTGGAAACAAGATTTCCAAGAAGGAAAAAGATGAAAAAATGAAGTGAATCTTATCTGTATTTACAGAATTGTAATGTGTTGTAATGTAATGATTTTGGAGGGAAATGATTTTGGGGGGAAGTTGAACATTATCTGTATTTATTGACTTAGGTAAGTTAAGCTTTTGGTGGAAAAAAAAGTATTTTGGGGGGAAGTAAAATTTTTGGGAAAATGGGTCAGAATGTGTAAGATTTCCAGCTGTACTATTACTACCTTTAAATGATCTTAATTAACAACTTAAATAATCCTACTTTTCCTTTTCTTTTCCAGCAAATAATATAAAAAATTCACTAAAGTGAAAAGACTCACCTGCAACAATGATTACACAGTGTTGTCTTAAAACCTGTGCCCATGCATATGTAGCATCCTTTTCAGAACAGAGGAAGTATTAAAAAAAACTAAATTAAATTAAACATTATTTTAAAATACATTAAAAAATAGAGTAAATATTTTCAAAAAAAAAAATAGAGTAAAAGACAAAGAATAGTACTTTAAATCTCTTTATAAAAGTAAGAGTGATTCCTTTTTATAAGAATGCCTGCAACAAGCAAGCACCCAAGCAGCATTTACCATACACCGTTATTATTGCGTCTTCTCTTCTTTCTGTACTGGTTTCGTTCCTCTTCTTTAATGGTTCAGCACACTGCACATTCTTCCGTCTTCTGTCGCGGATGAAAAGCAACCAATTACACCAAACAACACTAAATAGATTAAAACTTTTTTTCTATCCAAAAGGGTAAATCATCTTCTTCAGAAGGGAAATGTTATTTTTATTATGTTGATTTATAATTTTCAGAAATAGTTTTTCCTTTTGATTTTTAGGGTTTTTAAGATGAAATTTTGTGTTTTAATGATATATTTATGCTTTTTTTTGGTTTTATATTAATTTGTGTACATAAATTTTTAAATTTTTTATTTTTTTCATGACCTGGGCCTTGGCCCATGGAGGCCCGAGTCTAAATTCGCTCCTGGCGATAGCGGAAGCAGAGATCGAAAAACAATAACGAAAACAATAATGATTCAAACAAACAATAAAGAAAATCATGGTTCACTATCAATGTGATAGCTACATCTACTTACACCGAGAAAAAACTTTCACTATAAACTGATAGATTACAAGATAAACACGAGACACCACAACAATGGTTGTCCAAACTTTTCTCTCTTAATTTCTCACTTTATGTTTTTTCCATGGTCTAGTACTAATTACATGGAAGCATTTATATAATGTCTCATAATAAAAAATATTAGGGCAAGGGAAAACAAGTAACCGATCAAAAGGAACATTAACCGCCAAAGCCCACAAAAGAAAAACTGCTCCTGTGTTACCCACTCACACAGCAGACTCGGCTTTCCAAAAGGAAGTCCAGCCGCTGAGTCGATGTATGCTACTAACTAAACACTGTAGATTTCCAAACCCACAGCCGACTTGGCTGAGTTGCATCATCCCCGTGCCGCCTAGTCGGTGTACTCCTCTGGAAAGAAAAAGACCTTCACTCAACGCTTGCCAACGAGTCATCTTCAACCTTGACCACCATTGTTCATCTTTTCCGTATCCCGACTCTTGTTCGAGTCACACCATACCAACACGGTCGATGTCAAAAGCATGAAGATTGCCAATGACGCGAGCCGATGTCAAAAGTGTCTTGAAGAGGAGTTTGTTTTTCAGCAAATTCTAGGAGACGGTCATTTGGTATCACAGTCACAATATCAACATTACTTTGTTGTTTCTCTATGACTCCAGTACACAGCATAACAACGATTTATCATTTCAATAATAGCTAAGAATTTACTTGAGAAATTAACATAATTTACCACCTTATACATTTGATTATAACAACATGACTTCTTGAATTGTAGTATACAATAATGGAGTTATAATGGATAAAGCAAACTTGAAAGTTATGAATTGAGAGCATGAGTTTCTTTAATATCTGTAGCAGTAGCCACATTATCAGAAAGTTCTGGAGTTATGATCGTGACTGTTGCACTTGAAGATGCTTTAGAGAACTATGGATTCGGGAGAGGCCCAAATAGATGAATTTCGAGTCCATCTTCAACCTCCCTAGACCTGAACAAGTCTTTCTTTAATTATCAACTCAAGAGTCTCAAACATCAATTACTTGAATTTTGTCAAAGTTTGTTTCTTATCAAGATAGCACCTTTGATTTTATCATAAGAAGCATCCTTCTCGTGCCTAATAATAAGATCTATTAGTATTATGTATATATGTGTATTTAGCTAAGGGTAATCTTATAAATGATGTATAGCTCTAGGGTTTATGTTATGTCTATATATAGTGCCCATATCATGAATAAAAGGCAAGGAACAAAATATTCTCACATGGTATCAGATTCTAGGTTTTAATTCCCACAGAGAAATTCCCCACAAAGCGCCGCCTACCTTTCTTCTTCCTGGGATCTGCTGCTTTGTCCTATTCTCTGTAAAATCTGTCCTCTCCACCTACGATTTTCTCCTTGGTGCGTGTTCCTACTTCTGATTCCCTTTTTCTTTCTCATACCTGCTATGTCTGCTACTGATTTCTTGGCGCGTCTTCATTCTTCTCTGGTTCATCTTCATATCTGCTACTAGTTCATGACGTCTTCATCCCTGCTTCATCCTGCTGCCTCCTAATACCTGTTCCGTTTTCATCTTATCTGGGTATCATCTTCATATATGCTGTTTCCTCCTATTCTGGTTATCATCTTCTCATTTATCTTGCTTTATTTTCTTATTTTTCTTTCCTTCTGTTTTGAGCTTTTCTACACCGTTATCCATGGCTGACAAAAACAAAACCGCCATTCACCCCGCCATGACCGTTACCAATATACAATCTCATGTTCCCATCATCCTAGAAATGGAAAAAGGATTGTACTCTACTTGGTCTCACCTATTCACCACCCATTGCAAGGCCTATCGTGTCCTCCACCACATCATCCCTACCACCACCTCCTCTTCTTCATCCGACACTACACCCAAAACTGAGACAGCAGCTGAATGGGAGTGCATTGACGCTCGGGTCCTTCAATGGATATATGGCACCATATCTAGAGATTTACTCACCACCATCATCTCCCCCACTAGCCAAGCCACGGCTCAAAAGGCATGGGAGGACCTCATGGATTTGTTTCAAGATAACAAATCGACCCGTGCATTCTATTTGGACGATCAGTTCACACATACTCAGCTATCCCAGTTCACTGATGTGAGCTCATATTGTCTTCACCTCAAGAGCTTGGCTGACCAACTAGCTAACGTTGGGGCTCCCGTGACGGATCAGCGTCTTGTTCTCCAGCTCATTAAGGGCCTTCCAAGGACCTATAATGATGTGGCTACTTCCTTGGAACAGCTAGACCCACTACCATCATTTTACCTCGCCCGGTCCCGCCTTATACTTTATGAAACCAGGAGGAACCATCAAGCTTCAAGAGAAGCTGCCGACGATAGGTTTGCTTTATTCTCGGCTCAACAACAGGCCGATGATCCCGTGTCTCCTCCCCGATCAACTTCACGGTCATCTACTGTCACTACTAATCATCAGATGAGGGGTCAGTCAAATAGGTCTCGGGGTGGTCGTCGTCGTGGTCAGCATGTGTTTCGTGGGGGTGGTCGTGCTCCGCCTTCGGTTGCGTCGAAAACCCGATCATCTCATCATTGGACTCCTCCTCCTTCATGGCCCAATATGTCATCTCAGTGGGGTCCTTGGTCTTATCCTCCATGGTCTGTCCCTCCATGCCCGTACCCATCTAGTCCCATGCCTTGGCCACGTCCTTCGAGCTCTATGAATACTGCTGGTGTTTTGGGCCCTCGCCCTCAGGCTTATCATACTCAGTCCGTGCATTCACCAAGGTCGTCTCACTCATACTGCCCCACTGATATTACTGCTGCTGTTCACACTATGTCGCTTACTCCCCCGGATGGCACTTGGTATATGGACACGGGAGCCACGCATCATATGACATCGTCGGCAGGTACTCTCTCCCCCTATACTAATTCTAGCAGTCCTAATCATATTATCGTTGGTAGTGGTGATGTTATTCCGATTGTTGGTCATGGCAATGCGCTTCTTCAACCCCCTCACCCTCCCCTTGCCCTTAATCATGTTCTCCATGCTCCCAAAATTATAGAAAATCTTGTTTCTGTTAGAAGTTTTACTAGTGACAATATGTATCCATTGAGTTTGATCCTTTTCGGTTTTCTGTGAAGGACCTATGCACGGGGAGACCGATCATGAGATGTAATAGTACCGGGGACCTGCATCCTCTTCTACCATCACCATCTGCTGCAGTGTCCAAACCCTTTGCTGCTCTATCAGAGACATTATGGCATAGTCGTCTAGGTCATCCAGGAGTTAATGTTTTGCATACTTTTAGGAAGAATAATTTGATTCAATGTAATAGACCAAGTAGTTCTAATTTTTGCCAATCTTATGTACTTGGAAAACATATTAGACTGCCTTTCTTTGATTCTACTTCTTCTACATATATGCCTTTTGATATTGTGCACAGTGATGTTTGGACTTCCCCTGTTGTGAGTTCTCTTGGTCACAAATATTATGTGCTGTTCCTGGATGATTTCACTAATTTTCTCTGGACTTTTCCTATTGCTTGCAAATCTGATGTGTTTCCTGTGTTTGAAAAATTCTATACCTCTATTCTTACTCAATTTGAACACCCTATCAAGAGTTTTCAATGTGACAATGGGAGGGAATTTGATAATTTATCTTTCCACCAATTTGCCTCTAGACATGGGTTTCTTTTTCGTTTCTCCTGCCCCTATACCTCTGCTCAAAATGGAAAGGCTGAACGCAAGATTCGTACCATCAATAACATGGTACGAACCTTGATGCTCCACTCTTCCATGCCTCCTCACCTGTGGCATCATGCCTTGGCTATGGCCACCTACCTTCATAATCTTCTACCTACTAAACTTCTTCAGAATGCTTCTCCTCTTCAAGCCTTGTATCATAAGATCCCGAAAATGGATCATCTACGGGTTTTTGGGTGTCTGTGTTATTTGTTATTTCCTTCTACCACCATACACAAACTTCAACCCCGGTCCACTGCTTGTGTCTTTTTGGGTTATCCACCAAACCATCGAGGATACAAATGCCTGGATCTCTCCTGTAACAAAGTTCTTATTTCACGTCATGTTATCTTTGATAAGCAGCAGTTTCCTTTTGCTAAGCTACTTGCCTCTTCCCCTTCTCAGTATACATTTCTTGATTCTGACTCTCTTACTCCTATGCTTCCTTTTCTTTACCGCCCATCTACCCGTACTCCACCTCCACAAATACCCCAAACTCCCGATATACCACAATCTAGTCCCCCACCTAGCTCTCTAGTGGTCTCTCCCGGTGCCCAGGTTCCTACATCTCCACCTCCTGTTGAGCCCATTCCCTCACCTATACCTCCTCTCTCTCCCCAAATGACTACTAGAGCTCAACATGGAATCTTCAAACCCCGTAAGATCATTAACCTAAACACAATCACTCCTCCTTCTCCTGTACCCCGCAACCCAAAAGAAGCGCTCCATGATCCACATTGGAAGGTTTCCATGACTGATGAATACACTGCTTTGATTAGTAATGATACATGAGAGTTAGTGCCTCGTCCTGTTAATGCTAATGTTATTCGATGTATGTGGATTTTCTGTCACAAAACAAATTCTGATGGCTCTTTTGCGAGGTACAAAGCTCGGTTAGTAGGGGATGGGAGTACTCAAAGAGTTGGCATTGACTGTCTTGAGACATTTAGCCCGGTCGTTAAGCCTGCGACTATTCGCATTGTTCTGAGTCTTGCTTTGTCTCGAAAGTGGTTAATCCATCAATTGGATGTCAAAAATGCTTTTCTCCATGGTGACTTAAATGAGACGGTGTACATGTATCAACCCATGGGTTTCCGGGATCACAGACACCCTGATTATGTATGTCGTTTGAAGAAGTCTCTATATGGTCTGAAACAGGCCCCTCGTGCTTGGTACCAACAGTTTGCTGACTATGTTCATACCATTGAATTTGTTAACAGTCGGTGTGATCACTCCTTGTTTATTCTTCATCGTGGGTCTGATATTGCTTTTCTTCTCTTATATGTCGATGATATTGTTTTTACTGCATCGTCTGACCGCCTTCGCCAGTCTATCATCACTCTCTTGGCTTCTGAGTTTGCCATGAAAGATTTGGGTTCCCTCCACTATTTTTTGGGCATTGCAGTGTCTCATTCCTCTCGTGGGTTATTCTTGTCACAGAGACAATATGCTTCTGAGATTATCGCTCGTGCGGGCATGTCTGCCTGTAAACCATGTATGACTCCTGTTGATACATCAAGTAAATTGAGTGCTTCCAATAGTCCTCCTGTCGAGAATCCTACACTTTATCGCAGCCTTGCGGGGGCTCTTCAGTATCTCACATTTACCAGGCCTGACATATCTTATGCTGTTCAGCAAATATGTTTACATATGCATGACCCTTGTGAGTCTCATTTCCATGCTCTTAAGCGTATCATACGCTACATTCAGGGTACTCTTGCATTGGGTATTCATCTCACACCGTCCACTTCCACTTCCTTAGTGTGTTATACGGATGCAGATTGGGCGGGGTGTCCAGATACACGCCGCTCAACATCGGGGTATTGTGTGTTCTATGGGGATAACTTGATTTCCTGGTTCGCAAAACGTCAGTCTTCTTTGTCTCGGTCTAGTACATAGGCTGAATATCGGGCGGTTGCTACTGTAGTGGCTGAAACTTGTTGGGTTCGTAACATTCTCCTCGAGCTACATTGTCCTCTGTCTAAGGCCACCCTGGTATATTGTGACAATATTAGTGCCATTTACCTATTTGGCAATCCGGTCCAACATCAGCGCACGAAGCACATTGAGTTGGATATCCATTTTGTTCGTGAGAAAGTTGCTCGGGGCCATGTTCGTGTTCTTCACATACCTTCTCGCTTCAACCTTGCTAATATTTTCACTAAGGGCTCCCTAGAGTTTTGTTTGATGAATTTCGATTCAATCTTAGCGTCCGTCCTCCTCCCGCTTAGATTGAGGGGGTGTATTAGTATTATGTATATATGTGTATTTAGCTAAGGGTAATCTTGTAAATGATGTATAGCTCTAGGGTTTATGTTATGTCTATATGTAGTGCCCATATCATGAATAAAAGGCAAGGAACAAAATATTCCCGCAAGATCAACAACATATACATTAACAATTGGAACGTGGAATGCCAATCCGGTTAGCTTGCCATTTAAGGAGTAAAGTGTGTGGAAATATTTGTTTTTCGTTGAACGAACTACATATTGAGCTTGAGAAAGATATCTCAGTGATGATTTATCATTATGAAATTCGATATCTGGTTTCGCAGTGGTTCTCAATGTGCTGATATGCTGATGAATATTTTTTTTTTGGGACAATGATCTTAGTTGAAACCAGTTCTCGCGTCAAATACCTAATGAGATTGGCGAATAGCGTTGTATAGGTGATTAAGTTTATTTCGGAGTTTTAAATTTAAAATTGATTTGGGGTTAGGGTTTTCAAAGAACCAACTCAACCAAAAGCTTAAGCTAATGGTTGAGGCCCCAAGATATATTAGATACTCTAACAGGGGTCACCATTTTCTGTTTGAGTTTTTGATTATGTAGTTACAATTACACTGATAGTTGAATAATCATGTACAAGCGTAAAAGTCTTAAATTAATCATGTATATTACACACTTATATTTATTTAGATGACAGCTTAATATCAACATCTAATATCAGTGATACTACAAATGTACTTATTGAATAGTAGTCATATATAACTGTGCTGATCTAAATTGATCTAATTTCCCTGATCATATATGTAATGCCACAATGTTAAGCTTAATCTCAAAGTATTCAATCTACAATTACATGATATTAAATCAATTTAGATCTAACTTGATCTAATTTCCCTAATCATATACTTATTGCCATAATGTTAAGCTTAATCTCAAAGTATTCTATCTACAATTACATTATATTAGATCACTGTAAAATAATGATGTATTATTTTAAATAATTTCAACATTGTTTTGGGAAATTTTTGATACTCAATCATTTCTGTTGCTCTATGTGCATGATAGGTTTTAAACACCAACTCATTTAGTCTTATACTACTGTTATTCAATAACTCAACCTATAAGTTATACTATCATTTGAATTTGTGCGAGAAGAAAAACTTTTGATGAGATGATGTTGGATACTTGATCAATATAGAAGTCATCAATCAAGAACTCTTTGTCGCCCACGACTAAAAAGTGGGTGCCTTCTACTACAACCATAAGCCCATCTTTGTTTCCTCCGTTGAGATGCTCACAAGGCTCAATTCAAACTGCATATCTGTTTTCTCCCTTGGTGTGTTCCGTTTATCTCCCCTTCATTTTCACTCCAATAATATCTGAGAATTTTATCATTTTACATAATTCTAATTACAAATCATAAATTATAACATACTTGGTGGAATCAGCATGATTAGCAACCTTTAAACTTCCTACTGAATTTAAATTCAGACTTTTTTGAGGAACTGAGATGAACACATATGCATAGGTTGCTTGTAATTCCACTCGTGAACCATATGCTTAGGATTTTCTGCTAACTATCCCTATTGATGGCTTGGGATAAAAGATGAAGCATCGTCAGTTTCGATCTGTTCTATGCTATATGCTCACCATTCCCTTGTTTACCGAAGGTGGCCTATGCTCGAGCTGTAATACTCTAAAGATGAACAAATGGGGGATCACCCTGTTCATTGTTCTGGTGAGATTGGTGTGAAATTCCACCACAATTTGGTCCGAGACATGCTCGTAGATATATGCGGAAAAGATGCGATTTCAGTCAGTAAGGAGGTCCCTATGGGATTCTGCTAACTCTCCTCATGGGTTCTTGGCGCCTCACTAGCCAATGTTGAGGATAGAAAGAGGAAGAAATACACTGCTAGATGTGAGGAGAATGGCTACAAATTTTATCCCCTTTATTTTCTCCACCTTTGGAGAGCTAGGTGAAGACGCGCTTGAGCTGTTATCTAGGATTGCATCATTTTCTTTCAGTAACTCAAGCAACATCAATTCTAAAGCATATAGTTTTCACAAACTAGTTTTTTTGTATTCAAAAGGGAGTGGGTGCTTAACTTGTTGCTCGACTCCCCACCAATTTAGCAGCCTCTCTCTCTCTCTCTCTCTCTCTCTCTCTCTCTCTCTCTCTCTCTCTCTTCCTTCTCTCTCTAAGCTTTCCTCTTTGTTGCGTGACACCGCTTGCTCCGCCATGGCAGGCAGAAGGAGAGGCATACTTCTTAGATGGATGGTAGAAGGAATGCTAAGTATTTTTCCTACTTTCTTAAACTCTATAATTGAGTTAATATATACATCATTCTAAGTAGCTTAAAAACATTATTTATTTCCCAATTGCGATATAAACCCTAAAATCTAAAGTCCCAAAATCCACCCCCAACTTCATCCTTCTACCTTGGGGGTTGTGTTCTTTGGATTGTCTTGGTGTGAATAAGAAGGTCGTGAGGTTGTTTTCAGTGGGGGAAAATCAAAGTTCTGGCTCAATTTCTTTGTCTTTGAACTCAATTCTACAGGTTGATGCAATCTCAAAGCAAGTCATCCTTGCTAGTATTGAAGGTCATCCATATAATTTGGAATGAATTCGAAATGTAGGTCTTCCCCGAAGATCAAATTTTTGATATGTAACCTTGCTAATGTCGAGTACAACAAATTCGAATCATAAAGGGGAGGGCGTCAATGTTATTCAATTCCTCCCTGTATTTATGTAGGATATAATGCAATCATGTATTTTAATTATGATATTATAAATGAAGCATTTGAAAATGACAAGGTTTCGGACACCATTCTCAAATTCTCAACTATAACTACTTTAAAAGCAATAGTGGAATTTGATCCAAATCTAAATTTAAAATTTTTTAAGTTGCCAAGCATCTTTAACCAATTTTAAATTTCTAAATCAAATCGTGGTTCTCAAACATAGAGTTATTGAATTTAATAACTATCCTAAGAGACTATCTCTCTGCACATTTCAAAATCGATCCAAAAATATAAAATAGAAACTATTTTTATCGATACTAGAAATAAGTATTGTAACAATTCACCAGTAGGTATTTTACATAAACAATAGAAACCATAAATCATTTATATTGTCAATAAACAATTTCTCTAGATAGATGATAGGCATTATGAATATGTATTGTTACATTTATCTTGTTCAAGGGATTTATTATGCTGATCTTTGCTTCATCAATTGAAAAACTAATCAAAGTTCATGCGTTCAAATAAACAGTGTTGTAAAATAGTATAAAACATCGTGCAATGAACAAAATTATTAGTATCAAAATATATTTAATTTTCAAAGATATATAATAATAATAATCATAATACTAATACTAATAATAATAATAATAATAATAATAATAATAATAATAATAATAATAATAATAATAATAATAATAATAATAATAATAATAATAATAATAATAATAATAATAATAATTAACATGTTATATTTTAAAGATAAAGTAACAATTGTTAAAATATAATAATATGACATTGTTTATTTATGTAATAAACTTAATCAATTTATAGATAAAAATAAACATGAGAAATAAAATTGTTTTGTAAGTTTAATATAATTGATTTATTGATTTCTTTCCTGAAAAGACTATGAGAGTGTTCTTTATCTTAACCTTTGTTTGTTAACTACGTATAATTTTCTTTTGGGTTGATCTTGTTCTCTTTATTATTTTCTAACTTTGCTATGCAATTATAATGGAATTATTCATATAATGCAAAAAACTGCTACACTTATCTTTTACAAGGGATTTATTATGATGATCTTTGCTTCATCGATAGACGAACTAAGTATATTAGTAATTTGTAATTATTTTTGTTTGTTTACATTGTTTATGTATTAATAAATAGTATCACAATTTCTCTAAATGGATCATAGGCCACACAGAGATCAAAACACCATGTTGAAGCATGAACTGTTGAACTTTTAGTGTTTAATAATCATAAGTTTATAATCATTAAGTATTCTAAAGTACTAGTGGGACAATATGTACTAAAATACTAAGTCCAAAAGAAGTTCAAAGTATAGAACAAAATGGAAATAAGGAAAACCAAGTCAGCACAAAAAGTCGAGTCGGCTTTCTTTGATGGGGGTCATATAGCCGACTCGGGTTTTTACCATGATATGACCGTTGGGTCTCTTCTTGATCCGTGAATTGATTGCATTGGATTCCTATTCTTAATTCACTCTAAATCAGAGGTTACAAAAGAATTATATGGTGAATAATGCTCATGAATGCCATAGATTAATGGTATTGAATGTGTGATCATCAATTTACTCATTAAGCGTGATTATTAAGGCCATGACTCTTAGCGATACTCTTGTAGTATAAATAGGGGCTTGGTGTTGAGTAGAAGGCACACCTTTTCGGAATTCTACTTCTCTTATTCTCATTGCTTGTGTTCTTTCCAAGAGAGTAATTAACTCTTGTTTAAAGCTTCCAATTCTTATAATTTCTAAACATTGTGCTATTAAGTTATATACTCAAAGTACTAAGAGTATATTGTGTTGTTTGTATCTCTTTGTGAATTTCTAATCAACAAACCCAAGTATTTTTGTGGGGGAAATATCACAAAAGGAAACTGATCACACGCCTACAACAAGTATCAAGCTTCCGGATAACGGTTGTCGTTAAAAAATAATCTTCAAGTTAATTTAGCATTGTCATTTGGACAAAACTTGATTTTTGGCCAAAACTTGATACAAGACACAACCTACAAAGATCCCACAAAAGTTCATAGTAACAATTAATTTGTTTAAGTGAAAATGATGACAACATTTCAAATGTGTAGCACAGCTTAATTAGTTTTAAATTTATGACTTTAGCTTAACATCGTTAAAACCAGATACTTGAAAAATACATTCGCTTCAAATTGATTATTTAAAGAAAACAGAAGACCTTGGGTTGCGCGTGCTACCCACCAACTAGTTTATAAAATAAGTGGATGGAGGGCATTATCTGCGGGCATTATTTTTGTGCCACTATATGCCTATTTCACTTATTAGGCTGGTATTACCCGTTTAAATGTTAAAATTTTTCAAACACAAAAACTTGTATGCGGCAGCCTCACACATGCGACAAAATTTTTTTATATTTGTCATATTCAAACCTTGTAACTAGGGCTGAACAAAGTTTGGTCTAAACCGTAAACCAAACCGGAATTTTAGTATTTGGTCTGGTCTACGGTTTAAATGGTCTGGTCTGGTTTTTTTCAAATTAAATTACGGTTTACGGTCCGGTCTCGGTTTTTTTATTTTTCAGACCGGACCGGACCGCAAACCGTACTTTTGTCAAAAATCATAATTTTGCTTTTAAAAATTAAGTTGCTACCTAGATATTTTAAGATGTAGATATTTTTATATAAAAATATACTTGAATAATGTTGATGTTAATACAACTAATTAAAAATTATTATATATATTAATTGTAGGTGTGAAATATTTGCATAAATACATGTATTAATTTGGACAAAAAATAAAAATAAAAAACCGTAGACCAGACCAGACCGGACCGTTGTAATTTTTTACTTTTTATTAATTTGCTGTTAATTTTTTCCTTTTTATTTTCTTTTCCTTTTTCTACTGTAAGCATTTTAAAGTATTATTTTCTCTTATTTTCATTTTTACAAAATAATTATTTAGAGTAAATTATAATAACAAAAAATACTCATCGTTCCGGAGTCACCTTGGATAGCGTTCCGCGTACCCATTCCCGTCCCCCGTCCCCTACCGTATGACGTTCCGGGTAACTATGTACTAAGAATTAGATTGAACTTTTGAAGCCGTCTTTACAAAAGTAGATTCATAGTGTGGTTAGCATGTCAAGATAGGCTGAAAACAAAACAGAAGCTTATGTCTTTGGGGGTGGTGGATGAGGATACGTGCCCTATCTGTGGCACACACCCTGAAACGAGAGATCACCTGTTTTTCGGGTGTGAATTTAGCAGGAAGTGTGTGAATGCTCTCAGGACCTGGCTTGGTGTAACTTGGAACGTGTGGAATATTCAAGACTTTCATTGTAAACGTCGAATGGCCAGGATCCAAAGAAGATTCATCGATGCTGTCTTTGGCAACTTAATTTATGCCATATGGTATACGAGAAACGAAGTCGTGTGGCACAACAAAGTCACTACCACACATAGGGTGATCGAGACCATCAAGTTGGAATCGAAAGCAAGATTTAGCGCCTTCAAAATGAACCGTCATACAGCCGCTTGGGTGAGATCTTTGTGACCTGCTGTTACAATTGATGTAGCTCCCTGCTGTTGTTCCTCCTTGCTGCATATTCACAGGTTAGATCTTCTGTGTGCGCAGGCTGACTTCTGAATGCACAGGCTACTCCTTGTCCCTTTCCTGCTGTGTACACAGGCTGCTCTTGGGTAACTTCCTCCTGCACATACCTGTTGTCTGCCCCTGGAATTTGATGCACCAGTAGCTTCCTTTGGTACCCATGATCATGTGCTTGTATGGAATCCTACTGATCTATTGTAATTACTCTTAGGATTAGCTTCTGTGTTTGGCTTGCACGCCGATGTATTGAATGATCTTTTGCACTTTAGCTTTTCTCTGTTGTATCGCCTATTATGGCCTATTCGGCAGGCATTATCATTCAGGCATTTACCAAATTACCATCCCAATTCCCACGTGACCACGTCTCCCATTATACTACCTGTCTACCCACCTTCCTTCTAAAAATTCATAATCAGAAACCACTATTACTCAGTTGCTCAAAATGGTTTTGCAAGCAAGTATTCAATTTTCTCCCGCAAAATACTCACAAAGGCGGGATTCTGTCGAGTACTTATCGGGTTAAAGGCGGGTTCGAGTTGTAACAAGTTCGGGGCAATTTGAGTTTGGCTAACCATAATGTCGAGTTAATCGAGTTCGATTAACCATATTGTCGGGTTAATCTCAGGTATGGGTTGTTTTCGAGTCGGGTGTCGGTCGATTATGGGTCTTAAAACATCGGATACATGTCGGGTTACGAGTCAACATCAGGTTGAGTTTTGGTCGATTATAGGTCAGCGCATCTCGGGTCAACCAACGGGTCGGATACAGGTCGATTTCGGACGGTATTACAGGTCGGGTCTATTTTTTACAGCCCTAATTAGAAGTATTTCTTTTTACACTTTGCATCTTCACTTTTGACTCAGATTTGATACCTGCACTGCATGTCGCCGGCAGCATAGAAATTGGAAAAGCAATTTTTCTTACTTCTATACTTTACTTCTTTATTCTTTACCAATTGCAATTTTCTGATTCGCCACCAATTTTTGTCTTTTCTCCATTTTTTGATTTGCCAAGCATTAAATTTTAACCAATTCCAAATTTCTAAATCATATTGTGGTTCTCAAACTTAGTATTATTGAATTTAATAATTATCTTAAGAGACTATTTCTCTACACATTTCAAAATCGATCCAAAAATATAAAATAGAAAATATTTATTTATTTCTTTTTTTGCCAGTTAACTAGTATTATATACCAAGAAAAGAGACAAACAGACGCTAAAGGGGGAAATAAACTCCACCCCGAACCACCAAAAACGCTAACGCTCTATACAAAAAGGAGAGCGGAAGCCCAAAAACCCCAAAAACTAACTACTTACAAACAAGCATATCCATCATCCTACTGTTTGCCCTTCCTGCAATCTAATCTATAACCTCCTTCAATGTAAAGGAATGGTTATTAAAAATCTTTTTGTTGCGCTGCATCCAAATATTATAAATCATGTCCATCCAGAGCCCAACTATCAACTTCACCCGATCTGTCTTCTTCTTGTTGATTTTGTTCATGCTTCGAATCTCGGTATGGAAAGTGGGGTCGTCGAGTCCCCGAGGGAGGAAGTTAAAGATTCTTGATCTAATTTCCTTGGCATTCGAGCACTCGAAGAAAAGATGCTGAGCAGATTCGCGAACACCATTGTGTACAAGACGCAAGTATTATACGAGATGTCAGTCTATTTCCCAACTCAATCCCTTGTTGCCAACCGATCTTGAATTGCAAGCCAAGTGATGAACCTGGCGCTAGGACTAGCCACATTTTTTATCATAATGTTCCCCCATTGGACCCTAGGTTCTTCTGCAATAAGCCACTCGTAGACTCTGCCAATGTGGAAAGTGCCCCGTTTAGTAACATTATCCCAGCCCCCGAGGTGATCTAGAAGCTCTCTCTGCCTTATAATCTTCTTAAAACTCCAAGAAGCGTGAATAGAAGGGCAGACATCTTGGAGCTCTTGCGATTTCACGTAGTAGCTATGAACCCATTTTACCCACAAATTCTCCTTTTTGCTCGCGATGTTCCACAGATGCTTGAGGATAGCAACCCTATTCCACGAGTACATGTCTCTCAGATTCAGGCCCCCCTTAGAATAAGGTAAGCTCATTTGTTTTTAGGCAACATATGCTTTCCTAGAAATCCCCTCTTTACCGGTCCAGATGAAGGATCTGCAAGTGTTCTCAACCATTTTGATCACCTTTTTGGGGAGGCAGAAGATTTGAGCCCAGAAATTATGCATACCCCCAATAACACTACGGACCAGCTGGACCCGCCCTGCATAAGATAACATACGAGAGGACCAGTATCCGATTCTACCCACAATTTTATCCACTAAAGGTCTGCAATCACGAGCTTGAGTTTCTTGGAGTGCAAAGGAACTCCCAAATATCTGAACGAAAAAGCGCCCTCTTCCATGTGAAGATGGTGGAGGAGCCGCTCTTTACACTGATCATCAACCCCAGACACATATACATTGCTTTTGCTATTATTCGCCTCGAGGCCCGAAGCTTTTGAGAATTTTTGGAAAGTGCTCATCAGGCTTTGGATAGAGGGAATATCTTCCCTACAAAACAAAAGAAGATCATCTGCAAACAGGAGGTGGGTGATGTGCGCACGTTTACAACTGGGATGGAAGTGGAAGCTAGCCATGTCGCTTTGCTTTTTCATGAGCCTTGAGAGATATTCCATAGCAATGGCGAAGAGATACGGTGAAATAGAGTCTCCTTGGCGAAGACCCTTTTTGGCTTCAAAAGGCTTTAGGGGGATGCCATTAACAAGGATGGAGAAGGACACTGTAGAAACACACATCTTGATCCAATCCACAAATTTAGGAGGGAACCCCATTTCATCCATAACTGAGAAGAGGAAGACCCAGCTGATAGAGTCATAGGCTTTCCTATGGTCCATCTTGATCATGCATCTGGGGCTATTAGTTTTCCGGTTGTACCCTTTGATCATCTCTGCAGCAAGGAGAATATTATCAGCCATCTGCCTGCCTGGAATAAACCTTGATTGTGCTTGATCAATCACCAACCCCATCACCTTCTAAAGTCTACCTGCAAGAACCCTGGATATGACCTTATACATTACAGTACAACAAGCAATAGGCCTGAAATCACCAACTCTATTGGCATTGGAGTTTTTAGGGATTAGAGTAAGCGAGGTGCAGTTGTATGGGGGGAAAAGAGAGTTGTTGTTGAAGAACTCCTTGATGGCAGCAATGAAATCAACCTTGATGATATCCCATGTCTTCTTAAAGAAGCAAGTATTAAAGCCGTCTATGCCTGGGGCCTTGTTATCATTCATCCCAAAAAGAGCTTCCTTGATCTCCTCATCTTGCACATCTTGGATTAGAGCCTGGCTACTGCGATTATCAATTTGAGGGCCTGCTCGCATAACTCTTCTATCAATCCCTTCAAGGTGGGGGGTTGATGCCCCTTGGAGGTTTTGATAGAACTGGGAAATTTCATTTTGGATCTCCTGGGAATTTCTCAGCTAGTTGCCACTGTTATCTTGGAGGTCATGGATGCTATTTGATGCCAATCTCTCTTTAATGGTTGCATGGAAAAAGGATGAGTTCTCGTCACCATGCTTTATCCAATTTATCCTAGACTTCTGATGAAGGGCCTTATCTTCAATATTTCTCCATTTTCGAATCAAGGTTGAAGCTTCTTTCTCCTGCTTGTGAAGGTCCTCACTGGTGGGATTGGATTGTAAACAAGTTTGGATGCATTCTAGCTGCTCATCCCATTGAGTAATTCTATTCTTGATCCCCGCGAACTCTTTATTGTGCAAGTGTTTCAAGCTCCGTTTGACGTTGTTCATTTTGTGCCAATATCTCTATAAGCCCCCTACCTTAACCATAAGATTCCAAGCTTCCTCCACCACCCTTTTAAAATCTTGATGATCACATAAGTAGTTGAAGAAACGGAACGGTATGCTCTGCTTCTGGTCATGCTCTGTGAGGTTTACTATCAGGGGAGTATGGTCAGAGGATTGCGAGTTATCGTAGTAGACGCTCGCATAGTTGTAGTTATGAAGCCACTGGAGGTTCCCTACTGCATGGTCTATCTTGGTAAGAATTCGGTTTTCACCCTCCCCTCTGTTAGTCCAGGAATACTTATGCCTTCTCTCTGTGATAGGGTGAAGGCCCTTACTCTCAAGCCACTATTGCATATCAACCATTTCATAAGTTGTCACTTGCGAGCCATTCTTCCTATTATCTTCTTTGTAGATAGCATTAAAATCACCCATGAATAAGCAAGATGAATTATAGTCCAAGGTCTCCATCTCCTTCCACATGGCTTACGATCGCTCACAGTATGCAGCCCATACACAAAAACAATATGAAAGCTTACACTTGAGTTTATTGGAGTAATTTTGGTGCCTATAAACTGTTGATGAGTATCACACTGTTCCACTTTACACTTGCCATGCCTCCAACCAACCCAAATTCTACCATTTTCATAATGAGAGTAATTCATGCACCATTTCCATTTGCTACCTAGCTTATTTTGGATTTTTTTGCATTGGGAGCTTTGACCTTTGTTTCTAATAAGCCAACCACAGTAATATTCTTCTTCTCAAGGAAACCTTTAATTTCCCTGATTTTAACGGGCTTGTTCATACCCGGAACGTTCCATGATACAATAATCATGACGGGGAGGGAATTAGAGGGTTCCCATCCCTATTATGATCAGTTTTATCTACTGTCTCCATATCCCCTAGTGTGTCATTTTTATCCGGAAAACATGCTGCCCCTATCGACTGATTAAGGCTCTAGAGTGCCTGTAGCTGCCTTCTACGAGCAGCTTTGGAAGAGCTAACCGGGGTCCAGGCCTCCTCAGCTTCTGTCTGACTATGGCTACCAGCAGGCTTGCTGTTTGCATCAACATCCGTGGTATGCACAGCAGCAGAATCAGCTTTGCTGCTTGCACCAACATCATGTGTCTCCAAAGGCTGCACTGATGTGCAAATTTTATTTTAACCGCAAGCGCACGGTGTACGTGTAGTCGCGGGTCGAACACAAGGAAGCTTGGGACAATGGACTTTACGATTTAGGTTGATTAGATTGCTAGAGGGAATAAAAATATTGATTGGTTTGTAGCTAACAACTAAGAATGCAATAATTGAAATGGATAAAATCTATATGATGATGAGATCTAGGGTGTCGGGCATCCCCTAAAGTCTTGCATGATCCAATTCTCATTAGTGTCTATGAAGTGTAGGATTAATTGTGTGATTAAACTTGATCTTGTTAATCTCAAACTCTCGCTCTGTTGATTAACTATTAGATTTAGACCCTATTAATTCAATTCTCACGCGTTAACTTTATTGAACGAATTAATAAGAATTTAACTAAAGTTTACCCTAAAGCAAAGGCGATCCCAATCTCACACGCTAGTTCTATTGAATGGTTCGACAAAGCATATTTAATTTAGGGTTAATTAGCACAATTTAATCACTTTAATCCAATGTTTCATAGACACATCCAAGAATCAATTCATACTTAACTAATAGGTTCAAACCCTAACCCTAGAAAATGGATCTACTCACTAGGCATGATAAATGCAATGGATATCAATTCAAATTTAATACTAAACATAAATGACAATGAATAAGATGAAGAAATGGAATGAGCAATAATGAACTACTTAATAGCAATAACAATGAATACTAAGCAATAATGGAGAATAAGAAATTATTATTAAAGGTTGATTCAAACTAGAAAATAAGGTTCAACTAATAAAACTTAAACTAATACAATAATTCAAGAGCTAAAGAAGAAGACAAACTTACAAACTTGAAGGAAGATTGAATACTAAAGGTTAAATTGATGTTCTTCAAAAGTAAATTGAAAACTAAATGAAATTAAAAGCTAGATTAATGGAAGATTAAGCAAAAACTAAGTAAAAGTTCAAGGGAGGAAGAAGAGAACCCTAATCAGGATTAAGGGTTCTATTTATACTAATGAGGTTAATTAGCCTAGGCCCAAAGAAAGCCCGGAGGAAAAACACGCCAAAAAGGTGAATTAATGTTCCGCCGAGTCGGCTTTCCAAAAGTATCTACCACAGCCGAGTCGGCTTCAAGTGTCTGGAAACTCACTGATCTTGACAGCATATTTCGCCGAGTCGGCGTTCTGATAAAAATACCTACAGCCGAGTCGGCGATTGCTGGCAGACAGATTCTGCTGACTTCAAACGGTCGCCATTTCTTGCTCGGTTATCGGAATCGGACATATAATATACCGTTGGAAAGCCCTTGAAGTCTAGTTTCCAATGCCGCAAACCTTGCATTAATACAATATTCCTATCAAAAGTTATGGCCAAAAGAGTAGACATGTATCAAATTTCACCTCAAAATAACAACACTTTCTACTCTTTTGCTCTTTTACTCCTCATGCCTTGATAAAATTGATAGCTTGATACGTTCTTTGAGCCCGGTAAACATGGTTAGCACCAAAAACACACAAAAATGACTCAAAAGCGCATAATTCACCCATCTTCCCATACTTTGACCATGAAACACCGAAATAGAGTGAAACCAAACGAAATGACCCCGAATCTCCTTCAAAACACCGCAAAAGAGCATAAAGATACAAACGATTAGTGCAAATAATTGCACTTATCATGCACTTCCTTAGACAAAGCTACTGATATTTTCGTGCAGTCCCCCCGATCTTCAATAAGTTTATCTCTTAGCTCTGATATTGCTGTGACTCCTTGCATAACTCTAACTATAGATGATGGAATCCACACCCTCTAACTCTCCATCCCATTACTTGCTTCGGTACTGTTTTGCTTTGCTTATGGCTGAGAGTTCATTGGGTTGTCCATGCAATCATGGCCTATTTTATTGCATTTCCTACAAAAAAAACGGCCTCCACTCCGGTATTGCTTTTTGAACAAATTCATGCCCTGCATTATCACTCACTCTAATATCCTTCACAAAATCCTGTGTGATATCTATTTCCACAAGAACCCTAGCATAGGACACTTTTAGTTGCTTCGCCGTACATTTATCTGCGAGGATCGGGACACCAATAGCACTAACAATTCTACTCAAAGTGTCCTCACCCCAACAATGGAGCGGGAGGTTGGGTAACCAGACCCAGACAGGAATGACTCTCATGATTTCCTCCTTGAAGTCAAAAGTACTGTTCCATTTTTTAACTACCATAGGAGCTCTATTCAGAAAATAAGGTCCTCCTTTGAGTATCTCTTCACACTCATTCTCAGTATTAAACCTCAAGATAAAGTACCCCTCCTCATGGGAATGGATTACGGGCATACTAATTAACAAAGGTCCAGTGCTTCCGAATATAACCTCTAAGGGTATCAATTGACACATTATCACCAACTACGTAAACTACCACAGCACGTTCCCACAATTTAATAGACTCAGCTACATCATGAGAATCAATTTGAACTACTTGGTTGCCATTTTCATATACAGGGGGCACCTATTTAAGGGGCATACCAACAATAGGGGTTGGACTTTTTACCTTATATTTCCACAATTTTAATTGAGGGCTCGCTACTGTCTTTGAGTTGTTACCCAGTGCTGGAAAGTCCTCCTCTTCCTCTAGTTGTTCTATCCCACT
Source organism: Amaranthus palmeri (assembly GCA_019776075.1). Lineage (NCBI taxonomy): Eukaryota > Viridiplantae > Streptophyta > Magnoliopsida > Caryophyllales > Amaranthaceae > Amaranthus > Amaranthus palmeri. Next base: position 105,844 of record JAAKBH010000462.1, read on the forward strand.
TGTATTGATACTCTCTGTAGCTTTGCTGTTGGAATTGGTCTTTTGGGCTACCATGTTTAGGAGTTGATTTTGCAAATCCAAAATCTACTTCTTAAGGTCTTTCAATTCCTCGTTTGCACCATTCTCCTTTCCATCCATGGGTTGTTTAGTAATTAGTATCTCACTTGCACAATTAGGCGTGTTCTCGCCGTTTTCTTGGCTGTTGCTAATTGTTTCAGGTTCTTCCTCCTCTTTCTCGCCAACCCTAATGTTCGACATTGCTGCTCCACTCCTTCTAATTAAAGTTAATAAGTCTCTGAGTTCCTCACCGCGCCCTCTCCCTCCTCTCCCTCGCGAGCTCTTTCCGCCTTTCATGGTTGTTCCGGTGACTGAGTTGCTGTAGAAATCTGACGTGGGACGACTAAACGCCCATCCCTGCGCCAGACATCCTCTCTCTAAGCTTTTTTTTGTTTTTTTTTATATATCGATACTCGAAATAAGTATTATAACAATTCACCAGTAGGTATTTTACATAAATAATAGAAACCACAAATCATCTAGATTGTCAATAAACAATTTCTCTAGATAGATGATAGGCAGTATGAATATGTATTGTTACATTTATCTTGTTCAAGGGATTTATTATGCTAATATTTGCTTCATCCATTGAAAAAGTAAGCAAAGTTCATGCATTCTAATAAACAGTGTCGTAAAATAGTATAAAACATCGTGCAATGTACAAAATTATTAGAATTAAAATATATATAATTTTCAAAGATATATAATAATAATCATAATATTAATAATAGTAATAATAATAATAATAATAATAATAATAATAATAATAATAATAATAATAATAATAATAATAATAATAATAATAATAATAATAATAATCCTGTTTTGATGAAATGCCAGTGGTAGCACTTTTTTTAAGAAAATTCCACATGGTAGCATCTAGTTTATGCACTATCTAATTGCCGTAGCATTTTCCGTTAAGTTCTTGTTAAATTCCGTTAAGTTCATCATTTTGTAAGTTTTTTTCCACATGGTAGCATCCAGTTTTTGTTAATTTACCATTTTAACTTTTAATTCACTATTTTAATGTTTAATTCACCGTTTAATTCATTAACGCTCTTCCTTTCAAAAAAAAAATTCATTAACGCTCTTAAATATTTAATAATTTTATTGAAAAATTATAAGAAACTATCTAATCGGGTCGAAACAAGTACTTATTCGCCTATTTTTCGATACGTAAACTGAAAAAGATATTTGACGTCATTTTTACCTGTCGTAACGATTTTTTTCAAAAAACGTATGTTGCAAATATCCTTATGCGGTAACTTTTTTGAAAATCCGGTCGAAACAGGTATTTATACGCCTATTTTCCACTACGTAAGCCGAAAATGATATTTGATGTCATTTTTTACCCATCATAACGATTTTTTGAAACAACGGACGTGGCTACTATCCTGATGGGATAACTCTTTCGAAAATTCGATCGAAACAAGTACTTATTCGAAAGAGTACTTGTTTCTACCGATGAATTAAACATTAAAATGGTGAATTAAATGTTTAATTTATTTTTCCGTATAATTATTCAACATTTATAATTTTTTTCAATAAAATTATTCAACATTTATGAGCGTTAAGGTGTTCAAAACAGACCCGATGACCAGATAGACACCCGACTTTATAACCGAACTCGATTTGATCTGACTTAAAAATGAATCTACAATTATGTAAAAACCTATGTGAACACAAACCCGATTTTGAACCGACCCAAAACACCTGACTCAAAATCAACCCGATGACTCGAATGAACACTTCTAGCTTTAAGGAATTAAACGGTGAATTAAACATTAAAATGGTAAATTAAAAGTTAAAATGGTAAATAAACAAAAACTGGATGCTACCATGTGGAAAAAAACTTACAAAATGATGAACTTAACGGAAGTTAGCAAGAACTTAACGGAAAATGCTACGGCAATTAGATAGTGCATAAACTGAATGCTACCATGTGGAATTTTCCTAAAAAAGTGCTACCATTGGCATTTCATTAAAACTTGATGCTACCATGTAGAATTTCCCTAATAATAAACATGCTATATTTTAAAGATAAAGTAATAATTGTTCAGATATAATAATGTGGCATTGTTTATTTATGTAATAAACTTAATTAATTTATAGATAACCTTAAACATGAGAAATAAAATTGTCTTGTAAGTTCAATATAATTGATTTATTGATTTCTTTCAGGAAAAGACTATGGGAGTGTTCTTTATCTTAACCTTTGTTTGTCGACTACGTATAATTTTCTTTTGGGTTGATCTTGTTCTCTTTATCATTTTCTAACTTTGCTATAAAATTATAATGAAACTATTCATATAACGCTAAAAACTGCTACACTTATCTTGTACAAGGGATTTATTATGATGATCTTTGCTTCATCGATAGACGAACTAAGTATACTGATTAGTAATTTGTAATTATAGTTGTTTGTTTACATTGTTTATTTAATAAATAGTATCACAATTCCTTAGATGGATCATTGGCCACATAGAGATCAAAACACCATGTTGAAGCATGAACTGTTGAACATTTAATGTCTAATAATCCTAAATTTATAATCACTAAGTACTACTAAAGTAGTGGGACAATATGTATTAAAATACTAAGTCCAAAAGAAGTTCAAAGGATTGGACAAAATGAAAATAAGGAAAACTAAGTCAGTACAAAAAGCCGACTTGGCTTTTGACTCTGATATGACCGTTGGGTCTCTTCTTGATCCTTAATTGATTGCATTGGATTCCTATTCTTAATTCACTCTAATTCAGAGGTTACAAAAGAATTATATGGTGAATAATGCTCATGAATGCCATAGATTAATGGTATTGAATGTGTGATCATCAATTTAATCATTAAGCGTGATTATTAAGGCCATGACTCTTAGCGATATTCTTGTAGTATAAATAGGGGCTTGGTGTTGAGTAGAAGGTACACCTTTTCTGAATTCTACTTCTCTTATTCTCATTGCTTGTGTTCTTTTCAAGAGAGTAATTAACTCTTGTTTAAAGCTTTCAATTCTTGTAATTTCTAAGCACTTTGCTATTAAGTTATATACTCTTAAGTACTAAGAGTATATTGTATTGTTTGTATCTCTTTGTGAATTTCTAATCAACAAACCTAGGTATCTTGGTGGGGGAAATATCACAAAAGGAAACTGATCACACGCCTACAACAAGTATCAAGCTTTCGGATAACGGTTGTCGTTACAAAACAATCTTCAGTTAATTTAGCATTGGCATTTGGACAAAACTTGATTTTTGGCCAAAACTTGATACAAGACACAACCTACACAAATCCCACAAAAGTTCATAGTAACAATTAATTGTGTGTAAGTGAAAATGATGACAACATTTCAAATGTGTAGCAAAGCTTAATTAGTTTTAAATGTATGACTTTAGCTTAACATCGTTGAAATATTTCCAAAAAAAAAATCGTTGAACCAGATACTTGAAAAATACATTCGCTTCAAATTGATTTTTTAAAGAAATAGAAAACCTTGGGGTGCACGTGCTACCCACAAACTAGTTTATAAAATAAGTGGATGGAGGGCATTATCTGCGGGCATTATTTTTGTGCCGCTATATGCCTATTTCACTTATTAGGCTGGTATTACCCGTTTAAATGTTAAAATTTTTAAAACACAAAAACTTGTATGCGGCAGCCTCACACATGCGACAAATTTTTTTTTATATTTGTCGAATTCAAACCTTATAACTTTCATTTCAAGACTTTAAAATATTCATTTCAAAACTTATTATGTCTATTCTAATAGTTTAAAGTTTGTGAACTCCAAGACTTAAAATGACTATTTTAAGGTCTAAAATATCCAATTCAAGTTTTAAAATGGCAACTTCGAAGTCATGAGATAAATTTGTGAGTAGTTGCACGTATGCGACCATCTCACACGAGATTTGCTATTTTTAAAAAATACTGTGCACACTCTTTCCGTTTTCAAGCCGGAAAAGGTCAAGCCTAACGGATAGGTCGCCCATACACAACTCGGGTGCGGGAGACATTAGTATTTCTTTTTACAATTTGCATCTTCACTTTTGACTCAGATTTGATACCTGCACTGCATGTCGCCGGCAGCATAGAAATTGGAAAAGCAATTTTTGTTACTTCTATACTTCACTTCTTTTTTCTTTACCAATTGCAATTTTCTGATTCGCCACCAAATTTTGTCTTTTTTCCATTAAATATTCACTCTATCCCATCATGCTAGAATGAAACTGCTTACTATGGAAGCGTAGAAACAGTACTTTTCTTAAATCTCTCAAATGTTGATCTATTTTGGTCAGAATTGAACTGTATGTACTCTATTTTTTCTGGGTTTACTTCATTTTTAATTAAAATGTTGATGATACTGATTGAATGTTGTACAATGTTCCAGGATTGTTTTTGAAGTAAAATCAGATGGGTATTTCTCAATGTTCGAAAAGATTCATTCTTTTTGGTGATCTTTTCCTGCTTCTTCTTCTTGTGAATTCTTCTGATATCAATTTTCAGGTAAAATACACTATTTTTGGCTTATGTTGCTTGATTAAGGATAGCTGAATTTCATGTAATTGTGATGTGTATTTTTTAATTTAGGAGAATGGTGATTTGAAGCTTGAAAAGGGTTTGATAACTGATGCAAATAGTACTAAAAATTCAAATGACCATGAGGATGGGACCAGATTTGATCCTGATTCAGTAGAAAAATCCCAAGTAAAGAAGGAAGATAATACTCAAAATTTAAATAAGATTGTTCAGAAAGATCTTGATAAGAGTAATATTACAGAATCATTACAATCAAAAGGTCTTGATCAGAAAATTGATTATGGTAGTAAAAATGTGGAGTTGAAAGACAAAAATGGAAAATATGGCAACAAAGGAAAATTAGAAAAAAGGGTTATTTCTAAAAATGAGCCTAGAGAGGATGGAAATCATAAATCAGGAGGGTATGATTCTAAAAGTGAGCCTAGAAAGGATGAAAGTGTTGAATTAGATGACTCATTGATGGTTGTGGAGAAGGAGAAGCTGCAAGATGATGAATGTGATCCATCTAACATGTGTGAGGATAAGAAGAAGAATATGACTGCTTGTTTGAGAGTTCCAGGCAATGGTAAGTTTTGTTTAATTAATTGTTTATTAATTGTATGTGGTATTTGCATTTGAAAATTGTTTTATTCCAGTAGTTACTTCAACTTGACTGTATGGTTTAGTGTAACATTATTTGCTGGCTAATTCGCTTTTTGAGATTGCGATTAGCTCAAATTGCCCGATATAGTCCAAAAGCGTACTATGATTCATGATTCGTGAAGATATTAGCGAATCATGTGACCTTGTATGGAATATTTCATCTGCAAGAATTTGGCTTTTGCATTGATCCATTCTATTGGTGTTTGTTTAATAAGGTCTACTTGGTGTTATATTTGAACTATTACTTAGGATTAGGTTTGCTTTGGTTTATGAGCAAGCATAATTGTTCCTATGATGATTAAAGTCAAGTATGTTGGACTGATAAACTGTAGAACAACGCTAGTTATAAAGAGAATGCTTTTGCCTTTATACATTACTGTTCTGGTGGTTTAGTTTAGTCCAATCTAGTATCTCAATGCCCTTTAGTGGATCCTCTTAGGTGGGGTTAAGGGTTAGATCTACACAACCTTACTCTTGTTAATGTAACAAAGAGGTTGTTTTCGATTGACCGTTGGCAACAAATATCATATGAATGAAAAATTGAGATTGGAAATGGAATTAATTAACTTCATTTACTGATGTTGTAGCTAGAAGTGTTGAAGGTTTATGAGTTATTGTGTGGGTTGGAGCTAATGTCTATGATAATGACAATGTCCAGAGATACCATTTAATATTCTTTCACCTTTCTTAGTAGTTGAAGTTGCACCTTTCATCAGAATAAGAGGAACAAGGCAAATGGACAGAAAATCTTATTGTTGAAGCAAATTTAAGGTGCTTAACTTGTGTCAGTATGGTTATTGTTCAGAGGAGATATGCTTTGTTCAAATAATTTGAGCTTTTTCATGAAGTCTTTTATGAGATTTAAATAACTAGACATAGCAAAAGTAAACAGACCCAGATGCCATGCTTAGTGCCTCAAACTTGAAGTATGCCCAAAGCTGGTAACCCCATTTTGATCCAGCCCTTGATTGATCTTGTGCTTAAAAAAGTGATTGACAAGTTCTTGATCTTTCTTGACCCATTTGGACTGAAACAATTTGACAAGGAGAAACCTGATCTATTCTGCCATAAAAACTACTAATATGTTATGTGGGAATTCTTTGGATCTTTGAAAAAATCGGGAAACATTTAAATTGCAAATGTTACATCATGATCTGTTGTTGACTTGGTCAATTAGTGATTGACCCTTAGCTATGGAAACTTTTTAAGGACAACATCATAATTCATTGTTAGGTATTTCCAAAATGAACTTCTTTAAAGAAGCTCTTGCTGAAGATAGTATCTGGCCCAATAGTAGCTTCTATTATTTTCATCATTATTATTATTCTTATTCTTGTTTTACAAGACATAGTTTGAAAGAAATATGAGGAGCACAAAGTTTTGTGTAGGATTGCCAATTTAGGCATCATAGTTTACCCTTTCTTACCCATATTATCATAAAATTTTCTTTAGTTTGAAGATTGAACTTACTCTAACCTATTTGAGCTTATTTTTAGTTGTAAAATGAACTTGGTAGCCCTTATTTGAACGTGTTGAGGCCATAAACTCCAAAGGAACATATTTTATCTTCGAATTTTTAAAGCTTATAATAGTAAGGTGAAAAGCGCACTGCCTCGGTCCAATAATTCAAAACTACAACAACAAAAATGTGAGTCGTAAATCTCAATATAAAAGGTCAAGAACATGAGCCAAAACATATCAGTGTAAGACAATTGCCTTTTCCATTGAATCTTATCCAATGCTACATGGTCCTCCAAACATGATTAAACCATAGTTGTATTCTTCCCCAAAATCTATTTTATCATGAGTCTCATGAAAAACTGGCACGCTGGTGCGGTTATCGCAACACCAAGTATCGACTCAAAGCATGAAAATCTTTACAGCACGGCCAATGCAATGTGATATTACCTTGTTTTTGCACTATGATTGGTCTCTTTCATCACATTTCCAACTCTCAATTGTCTTATCAAAAGCATCTTTTGTCGTCTTTACATATGCCCCAACCAACATCATACATTATATTAATTTTAATGTATAGTGATGGAAAAGTTAAGTGAATATAGGAGTGACAAGTGTAATTTTTTTATTGGCCAGTATTTTTGGCAGGATTATTTATGGCCAAGGATTTTTAAATACAGCAGGATTATTGTTTCCTACATTTGAAATATCATTGTTTCCTACATTTGAAATATCCACTTAAAGTGATTTGAAATATCCACTTAAAGTGATTTCTTTCTCTTTTAGCTTCATAGTGCTTCTCGTTATCTCATTTTTGCTAAGTTTACACTTCATATATTATGTCGTACATAAATCCTATAAAAGCATCTTGGTTGATCACTTCCAACATTTGAAAAACAACCAAGGTAATTAAAAGTTAAAACACTCTCTTGATTATAATTCTCAATCTTCCAATTTCAACACATCTTTTCCTTCCTTCTCTTAGATCATCAAACAAAGATTGCATCTTTGAATTCCATTGGAAATCACAATGTTGAGCTTGTGCCTTAGAAGTGTAAAATCCATTGTTTTGTACCAACATGATGCTGCTGGAGTAAACGAGCACGAAAGGGCTACAAAATGACCCGAGCAAGCCCTTGCGTACGATCTAAGAAACACAAAAGTAGAGGTTTGTATGATCCATAACTAGTAAGAATAGAGTTTTTAAAAATCATGAGCTAAGGATCGAGATAATTCATTCTTTCTGAACGTGTTTTTTGGGAAAATTGAGTAGGTTATAGGAGAAACCTCATTAGGTCACGACTGTCCTTATGTAACCATAAACGACAAAAGGCCTTGTAGATCCCAAAAGTACATTTTTCCACACACTCAAATACAAGTTGTATCTCCAACTTGGCTTTGAGTATAGAGATTTCATCCACCCAGAGATCCATTCTACAATATGTACGAAGTATGAGTAGAATTTTTGAGAATTCTGAGCCGAGGCACAAGAGAAATCATCAGGAACCTCATTTCAAAGGCTAAAATTCACAGTCTCAACGTTGCGTAAGTTTCTTTATCTCATCGTTACGGCTTACGTTATGTTATGCTCGTTATGTAACCTGTCTGAAAGTTGCCACGACATTACTTCTCATTATATAGTTGTGCATGAATTTTCACTGTCAAAGCGCCACATTGTCTATTACATAAAGTGTAACGCCAATTACATCACTATTGTAACAATATTATACAGTTATAACGTTATTTGTCTCTCCATTAAAAGTTCATTAATACCCATCAACATCAATTAGTTCAATCACTTGAATTATAGTTACTCACAATTTTAGTTGAAAAAAATAATAATAATTAACTAATAACTACTTAATTATACGCTAAAAGTACCTCATATAGTGCAATAACATTAACTATAGCAAAAGGCTTGAAGTTATAGTGTCTCACTTCCTTTGAGAAGAATTCCTTGTTTAGAAGTGTGAGCAACATAGTTTAGGGTGTGAGTTAGAGCCTTGAAATGGTTAGTAGTAGGATTTTGCATGTGCTGACTTTGGGTTTGAACAATATAGGAGAGATCACATCTGATATTGGTGAGAAAAGTTTAATTTTTCAACCAAGCTTCTATAATGTGTTGGATTATGGTAGACTGGAGAATCCCTCAATCCCCTAACTGAAGTTTTAGGTTTAAAGGAAGAGGTGTGACATCTTTAATGTAAACCATATTAGGATAATCCCTTCATCTAAGTGAGTTACTTCTAATCCTATGAACTATCTTAGAATTTCCAAATCCTTGATGCTGAAAATTTTGTTAAGTTGTGACTTTAAGGACTTTATAGCTGATATGTTGTCACCAGTAACTATGATATCATCTACGTTCACTCCTCCTATGGTGATAGATTTGTCGTTTCTTTTTAAAAAGGAGTAGTCATTCTTGGATCGGGTGAAGCCTTGATGAGATTATTCTATAAAAAGTCTAGCAAACTATTGTCTTGAAGACCGTTTCAAACCATATAAGGGCTTTAGTTTGTTGCAAACCTTTAGGGACTTTCATATACACTTCTTCATAGAGATCTCCATGTAAAAAGGCGTTGTTGACATCAAGCTGAAAAAGCGGCCACTTTCTGTAAGCAGCTTACGGAATGAGACACCTTATTATAGTCAGCTTAACCATTGGAGAGAAGCTCTCTTGAAAGTCCACCCCAAGCTATTGGTTACCCCTTTGCCACCAATCTTGCTTTGTACCTTTCCAATGATTCATTTTCTTTTATTTTGATTTGATAGACACATCTTGATCCTATAGCACTTTTTCCTTGAGGTAGAGTGTGGAACACAGATGTAAAATGCGGAAAATAACAACAATTGTTAAACATCTGTCACACTAGAAAACATGTATGTTATATATCAATAATATAAGTTAAAGAATTAATAACCTTTGATGTGTGACTTTTATGATAATGTATGGATTGAGTACTACAAAGTACTATCAACTCAGAATTCAGTCTGTATCGAATTAGATACCTCTAGTTAGTCCACTTAGTTCTAGATTAATGGTATACTAGCACTGAGAAAAATAATGAAACAATAAACAACTATACTGTTTCTATTTTCTTTTTCAGTAAATTATTTCTATTTGACTATTAGACTTATTTATAATAAAAGGTTAAAACCCTAATTTGAAAACCCTTTTTCAAATAACCCTAATATTTCACTAGTCAGGGTAATAGAGTACTTTCACTTTAATTAATCTGGTCAAAATTGATCTTTTATCTATTTTGTATGACCTTTTAGGATTATACAACTGTATTTGGTCAAATCTTATTAGTAAAAAAACATACGTTATTCTGTAGGAAACAATGTTCGCAAATTAAATATACAACTTATATCTCCATATTAATTCTATATGTATATAATATGTATTGTTAGTTTGTTCCTCGGACATAATCCTTTAAGAGGAACAATCTCCCTTGTGTTGTTTTGTTCCTAAGCATGAATTTCCTTTGCATAAATTCTTTCCATTTGATGTCTTTGGCAGCTTCCTTGTAGGAACTTGGCTCATGCCATTTTGTTTGATTTGCTAAGAAAACATGAGATTCGTTAGGTAAGGCAGAAAAGGTAATTAATTTACACCATTTAGTATTGTTACAACGGTCTCTCTGTTTTGGAAATCAATTTAGGAGCTTGGTTCAAAGGTTAAGTCATTGTTTCTGTCTTCAATGTCCAATGGTCTCTGTGTGGTCCAGTGTATACGAGGAACAGATGGTGTAAGTGTACAAAAGTATTGGGAAAGGTTGGTGTGTTGTCACTATCCTTCTTATCAAGGTATATTAGGTGTAGTTGGTGTATTAAAGTTGTCATTAGTGTTGTAATTTTGTGTCGAAGATGTAGGATCAGAATAAGATGTATTGTTAGTTGGATGAAAAAGATAGGAAATGTGGGTTTGGAATTAGGCCTTCAAAGAAAAGGGAAGTGTTTTTCATGGATAACTATATCTTTAGAGACCATAAATTTTTGGAAAATTTGCCAAGAATAATCCCAACTATCACCCGTTGGCCAGAAATGATCCCAACTATTGATTATTTATTAATAATCCTAACTATTGATGAATTTTGCTGAAAACAGTCCCACTCTATTTTCAACCGGCTGTAGCAGGTTTTTTGAGTATTTTTTTTTTACCTTTTTTTAAACTTTAATATAGGTTTACCTAATTTGATGAAGGAAAGTTTAAAAAAACGTAAAAAAAAATACTTAAAAAACCTACTATAGCCGGTTGAAAATAGAGTGGGACTGTTTTCAGCAAACTTCATCAATAGTTGGGATTATTAAAAAATAATCAATAGTTGGGATTATTTCTGGCCAACGGATGATAGTTGGGATTATTCTTGGCAAATTTTCCTAAATTTTTTGATGTTGAGATTATAAACTGTACGCCTTCTGATCGTAGGGGTACCCAACGAAAACACAAGGGTAAGCTCTTGGTTTAGATTTGGTTCTAGTGTTCATTGTTAGGGGTGGACCCAAAAAGCTTTTGGTACGGTGAAAAGTTGTTGAAATAAGGTGTTGGGCAAAGAACACATTCTCCCCGAAAGGTGTTGGGAAAATTTGATTTTAAGAATAAGGCCCTAGCCGTTTCAATAAGGTGTATGTGCTTCCTTTCCACAACACCATTTTGTTGTGGGCTTTCCCTGCAATTTTTTTATGAATTTGATCAATTGTTCTAAAATATCAACACTCGTTTTTATATTTCACTAAATGTAACCAATTTATTCTAGTAAAGTCATCAACAATAGTCAAGAAAATAGTACATCCATTATGAGTTTGCTAAAGTATGGACCCCATATGTTTATGTGGAGCAATTCGAAACTGCAAGTAGATATGATAAAGCTATTTTGAAACCCTGATCTAGTTTATCTATATGTTGAACATATAGTACAAATAAAGCTATTTTGAATGGTCTTCGTGTCAAGATTAGGATAAAGATTCTTCATCTTTGTAAAAGGCATGTGACCAATATGTAAATGCCAAAGCTTATCTAAGTTTACATTATCTTGGATAGTGACAAGGCTAGCTTTTTGTAGGGTAGGATGTGCTGCATATTTATTAACACAAATTGCTGTTAAGAGACGGTCTTTCCGAGAGACGCACTCTATATATGGGCTAAGTAGCCCAATTAATACAAATTAAAGAGGAAATAAGAATGTGGGCTTCTTTTTTTGAGTTCGTCTCTCTGGGAAACGATCTCTCACAAGAATAACTGATTTATTAAAGGAAAAAATAACTTTATTCTTGGAAAAGTCCACATCCTTCACATGAAGACGAATAAGACTAGTTGTACCTTTATTCCTCAGACAAAACACATCAGCCCCTGATCCCATGTGTAATAAAGGCCATGAAGAAGTTAACTAAGGGGAAAACATGCTTTCGTTGACTGTTCCCGGATAATGAAAATATCCATTGAAAAACAACATTACCATACTTTTCAAGGCATAATTTGTATACATATTATATATTGAAATGAAACTTTGAAACAAACAACTCATTTTGAGAATAAGATCATTGTATAATTGCAGATCACCTATTTATATACTTTATGCTTGTTTCCATCTTGGATAGTAACTTCATGTTTAGAATATTTTAGACTTTATATTAACGAAGTGGGTTTATGTCATTGCACATGTGGTCAATAGCTTTATTGTCCACTATCCATTTGCTTTGAACATGTACCCGCCAGATTGCTAGATAAATCTGGTTCTGGTGACTTAATAGTATGCGCCTCTTTCTTTGCAAGGAAAGAGAGGAGGCTAGTAAATTGTTCTTCACTTAGCTATCTTCTGCCCTTCCATCATCTTGTGAAAAGTAGCGTATCTTTTGGTGTTGTTCGACATAATTTTATTTGGGTAACCATGAATTTTGATCTTTCAATCGAGTGCCCTGCAATCTTACAATGTTCACAATAATAAGAAGGTCTTCTTCAACTGATGTTATTTTGGTTCTTACGAGACCCTTTTTCATGTGCTTTTATTTCTTTCTGTACCAAAGGCTTTCTTCCTTAAGTAACATCCTATATGTCTTACTAAAATCAGGCATGTCTTTCTCATACGAAGATTAGTTCTGACTTAATTTAAATTGTGGGTCATGTTTCATTAAGAACAGTCATAAATCTTTGGTCCTGCTAAATTTTTATGGCAATTGCATTGGGTAAGGGTCTCAAATCATCGATTTCATCCCAAAGGGATTTGACTCTTGTGAAGTACTCTGCAATGGTCATTCCTGGTTCTTGTGAGTTGTGATGTGTTTAGGAGTTTCTCTTGAAGTCTATTCATGTGGGAAGAAGTTGGAGTCCCAAATCTTGCATCAAGATCCTTCCAAATATCACTTCCAGTTTTCTAGTACATGATGATCTTATCTATGTGTCTCTCAATGGAGGATATTATCCACCCTATAAGCAAATTATTACATCTCATCCATGCTCTCTAATCGGTAGCATCGTCTTCTAGTTTTGGTAAGGATCCATCTACATAGTGCATTTTGTTTTTAGCATTCAAACCTATCATCAAAATCTTTTCTAATCGCTATAACAAGTTCCGTCGTAAACAACTGTGACAAGTCTAGTGTTGGCTGAATCTAAATGATGCAAGTAGTATGTGCTCCCTGGATTTTGTGTTTGATTTAAGGTTTGGTTAGTGTTATTCATTATTAGTGTTATTCATTATTTCTTTATTTGTTGTATTTACTGGTTTTCTTTCCTATACAAATTGTCTTGATGAAAGAGTTAAGAAAAAAAAAAGGTACTGTGTATGCAAGAAAGCAAGAGGATGGTAAACAACGAAAAACAAGAAACAAGAAGTTAAGGCTAAAAAAAAGGGGTGTTAAGGGTCTTGCTCTGTTTACAAGTTATGCCTTGAAAAGAATATTTATGTTGTCTTTTCAAAGGATTTTTGCCTTTTCCAGGATCAGTCGACGAAAGCATGTTTACCCCTTGGTAAACTTCTTCATGGCCTTTATTACACAACGGATAAAGGAGTTTATAATCTCAGCACTAAAAAATTTATGATCTCTAAGGTTATAATTTTCTATGAAAAACACTTCCCTTTTCGTTTGAAGGCCTAATCCTAAACCCACTGTTCCTATCTTTTTCATTCCAGCTAGCAATACACTTATTCTGATCCTGCATCTATGACACAAAAAAAAGGTCACATCAAGTAACATAAATGCTTCGGAGAGTTTATTAGAATGTTTCGACAAGTCTAGAAAAGCCACTGTATGACTAATTTCAACAAGCGTACAGTTTCATAGTATTTTAAGCCGGCCCCTACAGAATCCATGAGTCGCGTTCTGATGAGCTATCTCCTAAGTCAATGGACATAGCTGATGTCTCATTATTGTCAGTAATCTACAAAAACCAAGAATGACTTTTTATCCTGAACATTTGGGTAAATCTAATTGCAAATTGTAGGCTTGGATCATAATATGCTTTTAGCATAAAATTTGTGTAAAATCCAAGACGGAACTGTAAAAAATTTCATTGGGTTGCCTGTGGCGGCCACAGGACCATATGTGACATGCCATCACATCCGAAATTCGTTAATCAGAAAGACCACAAGACATACTCAATCTACTCTTCAATGAGCGTTGGGGTAACACTAGTTATCATTGACCAACTGAATATTTCAGTAAAAATCTAGAGGTTAGTATCTTTAAGCAAAACATCTGACATATGCAATTAGTAACACCTCACATTTTGTAATTTTGGGAAATATCAATGAAAATCAAAGTAGGCTCAATGGATGCATCCAATAGATCCACTTATGTGCTGAAGGTCCATAATATGCAATAGAATTTAGGACCTAGATGTCACGTGTTAAGGAACCATACCCGAGTATTCCATATTGCATACTACATGTCACACCCATCGGTGATTGGCCCCTTTTGGCATCTGTTGAATCGTAAAATTGATGCCTAATTTATGACTGGTCATTTAATGAAATATTGTTCTAAGTTTCTTTCGAGTTTCTTAGTTCCTTAATCGACAAACGTTGCCTTCTTAAGTGTTTCTTTGCTACTATGGTTCACATTGCTCCTGAGTTGAAAATCCTTGTGTGCAATAAATGTGTGTTTTTTTAAATCTACATTGTTTCTTATTTTTGCACAGATTCTCCTGACCTTTCACTTCTCGTTCGGAATAAAGGATCAAGCCCTGTGACTGTTACAATTACCGCTCCTAAGTTTGTTCAATTAGAGGAAACAAAAGTTCACCTTCAACAAAAAGAAGATAAAAAGGTACCATCAACATTATAAATCATCTGTTTTTTAGAAAAAAGAACTGGAAATGGCTGCAATGATGTATGGTTCTTATGAATGTACCTTAGTCAAATTCTTGGCAATTCCGAGCTTTAAACTGCCTATTACAAGTATTTCGTGAAATTTGTGATTCTCGCCTGTTTGGCTGTCAGACATCTATATAAATTATTTGCTGTCATGTTTATCACATAGCCTTGTTTGCAAGCGATTACGATCAAATTCCAAGCAGTCTTGTACTCTATTCATACAGTGGCTGGAGTGATCCATTTTGTTAACAGCATGATAATTACTGTTGTGCAGGTTCGAGTTTCTGTGGCTTACGAGGCAACAGATAGCTTGATTTTGTTGACAACAGATGACAGTCAGTGTACTCTCGACTTCAAGGAGTTGATGCCTCGTGATTCTAGATTAGAGACCCGTTATGCTTTCAAGCTCCGATTTTTAAGCAACTTGACTAAAACTCACATAGTGATATTTTTAACTCTATCAGCATTTGTGATATTTGGATCTGCATGGATGTGTTCTAGCTTGTGGAAGAAGCATTACAAAGGGATTGGGTATCAAACCATCGACACAGAGCTGCCCATTTCTAGTGTATCGAAAACGGTCTTAGAATCAAAAGATGGTTGGGACAATAGCTGGGACGACCACTGGGATGACGAGGAGGCTCCCAAGACTCCGGTTTTGCCTGCTACGCCAAATCTTTCTTCTAGGGGGCTTGCTTCTCGACGTCTTAACAAAGATGGTTGGAAAGATTAACCTCATTTTTATGGCATCTTTTTTATTTTTACCCTTTTAAATGTGTACATATTTTATTTATTTATTATCAGTTTTGAGATTTTAATTCGCAAATTGAAGTCTAGATCGGGTCCAAATACAAGTTTTGCATTCGACATAGGATGAAAGGATGATATGTATTATTGCATCATGACTTTTGTTATCCATATATTTTGCCTCCCAAAAATGAGAGGAATTGAAAATGGAACAAGCTGATATAAGTGTGTAATACCTATTTATGATTCAACTAGTATAGAATCCCGTGTAATGCACGGCTTTTTAAGCATCGACATATATATATATATATATATATATATATATATATATATATATATATATATATATATATATATATATATATATATATATATATATATATATATATATATATATATATATATATATATATATATATATATATATATATATATATATATATATATATATATATATATATATATATATATATATATATATATATTAATTATAAAAAATAAAGCCTGAGATATTATGTAGCAAATTATTCAATTTCTACAATATATGTATAAATTAATTTTGTAATTTTAGAAATTGTCTAGATGCGGTATATATATTTTCTAATTTACTCAAGTTAACCATAAATAAAAAATAGTCAAAGATAATTTAATGGTAGAGATATTGGTCAGATTAAATGCAATTTATTAATTTACTTAATTTACTCAATTTAGTTTAATAATTATAGCAATTAATTAACTTGATTATTCCATGTGAGAAATAATCTGTTGGCTTTGACTGTAATTAGTTCATTTAGGCAAATTTAAAATTGTGACATTTGATACAAAAATAATTAAAATACCATAAGTACAAAAATTATTTATGGTCTAATAAATTATTCCTTAAATTATTTATGGTATTCTAATAAATTATTCCTTAAATTAAGCAAGCATTAACGTAGATTGAAACATTAATGCAGATTAGGTATTATTAATTGAAGAAAGAACCAATAGAAAAATTACAAATGGCACACATTCTCTTACATTGACATTTGTCATTTCCCAAGAATTTTATTAGAATGTATGATTCTAAAAATGAATGGATATATTATGAAATTAGATAGTGTCCGTGCGATGTGTACTGATTTACTAGGATTATACCTGTGCTATACACGGATCGTACTTTTGTTTATTACAGATTGTAGGAGTTCATAATATGTAGGACCTTTGACCAAAATTTAGCAAAGTCATCAAAAAAAAAAGAATTTTTTTACCACTTATGCAATATGCTTGATAGTTATCAATTAAACATTAGCAAAAATGAATTAAATGTAATCATAATCATAACATATAATAAAACTTAAAGTGCTAATGAAGTTTTTATAGTGAGACACTTGAATAGATATTATCATATAATGATTAAATATTTCCTCATAACTGAATGCTAAAATTAAATTTTATAAAGAAATAATAAAATTAGTATACTCAAATGTTCTTGAGTATCTCCATACGTGATGGTACTTATTGCTCTACTCGTGGGATGTTGTGTATCTCCATACGAGTTGGTCATGGCTTATGCCTTTGCTGTGGTTGTTCTGGTTTGAAGCTTATAGAGTGTTTTGATTGATATAGTTCTGTTTTGTATCTTGAGGGTAGCAAATTATTTGTTATTTCTTTTCCCATTCTATCAATGATAAACACCCATTTTGGGTATTGTGATGATATGAGTGGACACTAATACCACCTTTGGTAGAGGGTCTTTGGGCGTGTGATGTTGTTCCCTAGGTCCTCTCGTGTGTCTGCTTCTGTTATGGGCTTCCATTGGGGATCCTAATTGTTGCTAGCCTTGGGATTTGAAGGTAATACCTAGAATATTGGAATATTTGTGCCATGGGTGATGTTAATTGCTGCGAGTGAATGGCTGTTTGCACACTATTTTCTTGCTGGTTAATGAGAAAATGCTATCTCATAGTTTGAAGATTGCTTTTTGGGTGATGATAATTGCTGCTGGGTTTATTTAATGAATGGATGCTCTGGCCCCAATTCAAAGCTTTCTTATGGCTGTGGAGTGAGGTTCAGAGGAGGCCACCCCTTGCTGAGTAAGGCTGCTGCTATACGTGATGAGGGATACTGCTCTGGTGTAGTTCCTGCTGGGTCTGTTGCTGCGTAGGCAGAATGCTTGCTGCTGTTTAGGGCAAAGATATGTGCCCCCAGTAATACGTACTACTTGTTGTTTATAGTTGATCTTGTATTGGTTTTTGTATTTTCGTGCTGTGTTTGGATCCTTAGCCAAGCTTGGCCCAAAGCCAGTTGTATGCTAGGTCGTAGTTCTTCTAGTTTCTAGGATGACTCTTCCTTTATTTGGAGTTGACTTCCCAGACTAGCGAATGACGAGGGGCCTGTCCCTTAGAAGCTTTGTTTGGGTCGTCTTCTCAGTCTGTTGGAACTTTGTAAGCTTCGGCTATTTTTTCTGGCATTTTATAATACTTACCTTGCAAAAAAAAATGTTCTTGATGACCATTGAAAGTAGTAGTAGTTGAAAATCATCAATGTAACGTATAGTGTTGTTATATACTTACATGTTTTTTTTGTGTAATACATACTAAAAAGGTATTCCCTTCGTTAATTCTATTGAATTTGCATCATTTTTCATTTTGGTTTGTCTCACTTAATTTGCATCATTTCTTTTTTTGGATAATGGCCCACCATTTTCTTTTTATCACTAACCTATAATTTACCTTGACAAATCAATGAAATAATTTTAGTGGATAATAATTGATTATTTAGCTAATTTAGAATTTGATTTTTTTTATATTTGAGCTAAATTAGGTCAAATATTTAATTTATCATAGCAATTCTATATGCCTAACTATAAATTGTTACATTAATTCACTGAATGAAAAAGTATTTAATTTGATGAAAACATACTAATGAAAATATTGGAAAATGATAAATGTTATTATCCTTATGAAGCCTTGACAAATAGAATTATTAATTTCAGTGAATGAGTAGTTCACTACATGACAATATTCACCTAATTTTGGAATTTATTTTTTTTAAAAACTAGAGCCAAATTAGGTAAAGTATTTATATAATTTACTATATAAATTCTATATGCCTAACCTAAAATTTGTTACAATTAATTAAATGAAAAAGTAATGTCTTCGATAAATAGTTTAAACAAAATTAGTATTTGATTTTTGCTTTAAAGAATCATGTTCAAAAAATTTATTCACGATTATTACTTGCATTATGATCTTTAAAGTAATATTTTTATACATTTCATACTTATATTCATATATTGTACGATTTTTTATACTAGTTATTATTAATGGAAAACTTATTATTATTTTACTACAATTTGCACAGTTGTTGATTGTATTATTAGTGATTTATGGAAAGTAACGCATCTGATCCCTTCATGCTCACCACAAATTCTAGATTTATGTATTTGTTTATGAAATATGAAGAAATGCATGCATGTGAATCAAGAATTGAATATACAGATTTGATCCACTTATTGGCCTAAATTTGTTCCACATTTCTGACAAAAAATGCATTACTTGGAAGCCTGCATGTGTAACATACTTGTATAAATAAGGAAAAAGATAACAAGGTTATTAATCATCAATACAACCAATACTTGCTATACAAGTATTTTTGCTTTTGTTAATTATTCAAGCTTATTTTATATATTGCGGTTAATATGAAAAATACAATTAAAGTGATATTTTGTTTGAATTGTCTAATTGTGTGATTTTACAATGTTAAATTTTAAAAAATTTTACTTAAGCATCACCCAAAATATAGATAACACATTAGATTATGTAATAAAGTGAACTATAGCAAATACAATGGAATCGAGGAAGTATATTCTAATAATCATATAAACATATTGTTCGACACATAGGACTTGTTTGTTAGATGTTGTAATTAATTCCTATAGCAATTTGGTTGATATAGGTGTTAGAGTATATAACATATCCTAAAGTCTCAATCATCAGCTTAAACTTTTGATTGAGTTGGATCCTTAACATGGTATAAGAAGCCAATGTGACAAGAGGTCATGGGTTTGATACTCAACCACTCCTTATTAATTAGTGGAATATTCAGCGCTTGTGGGCATTCACACAGCCCAATAGGCTCTTGTGTAAAGAAGCGTATTAGAGTATATAACATATCCTAGGGTCTCAACCGTCATCTTAAGTTTTTAGTTGAGTTGGTTCCTTCACAACAATAGATATTTTAAAATACATATATTTCTCTTTATTTTTTTATCAGGAATTCAAGATAGTTGGAAAATTACTTAAGGACAAATTAATACACACTATCTACTAAGATTCCACCTTTTCATCAGGAATTTGTATAACATATCAGGAATTTGTATTTTTTTTTATTAGGCATTCACAACAATAATATATATCCACTATCTATAAAGATTCTACCTTTCTTAATAAAATAATACCCACTATCTATAAAGATTTCACCTTTTTTAATTTGTGTGAAATCTTCAAATAGGACAATCAATAAAGAACAAAAGGGTAATAGTTATAGATGAAATGAATTAGCTATTGGTAATTGGAAAAAGTGGAAAAATTACTTTAAAAATTTTAATTTTGGGTTAATTCTAAGAATTGCAACTTTGGAGTAATATTTGAAATTCGAACTTTAGAGATTGTCTAGTTCTAAAGTATTGGGAGACCTTTTTTTTTTTGAGAACAAGTATTGGGAGACCTATTACTGCTACACATGGTCACTTTTGTTTATTCAATTATTTTCTAATTTGACACAATCAAAAAATGAAATTAAAAATAAGCTAAAAGCAAATCCCTCCCCCTCAATTCCTCAACCACCAGCCACCCATATCAACCCTCCTCTCCCTCACCTTGAAACACCACCACCTCCACGCTCTTCTTACGCCTGAGACCTTAACCCACCTCGGACAACCTTTTACCATAGAGATGACAATTGGTCAGATCTAAACCGGGTCCAAGTTGAGTGGATCTAGATCTGTTTCACTACCAAGACCTAGATCTGAATACGGATACAAGGGTCTAAATTTTTAAAACTGGATCTTGTGGAAGGATGCGTCTTTAAAAATCTACAATGAATTTATTTAAAAAAAAAAAAGCAAAATAAAAACAAGTCTTTAAAAATCTAAAGGAAGGTCTTGAGAAATCTAAACTGATAGATGAAATATCAAAAATAAAGTTGCAAATGGAGAAATGAATTCTTTTTATAAACAACTTTTGAACCTGATGATAAACTGGCGACGACCTGTCAATCATACCAAAAATAGCGATGGCCTGATGACCAAACTAAAGATGGCGACAACCTATTTTTTAAAAAAAAATCCAAAAAAAAATTGTAAATGGTGATGGCTTGACTAAGGTCGTGGCCTTGTCATCGGTATTTATAAAAATAAAAATTTAGAAATGAGCAATGACGACTTGGGGAGTTCTCATGCTGTTGCCATTTTGACTTACACAACTACAAAATGTTGGTTGTTGTAGCACTGTCATCATTTTTACAATTACGAAATATTTTATCATTGCCCGTCTCCAAAATGGTAATGAACTTTTTTTTGTTTCCTTTGGCCGTTGCTATTTTAACATTTTTTTTTTGTGTTTACCATTGATTAAAAATTTATTGCCTGATTGTAGCTAATAATGGTATTTCATTTCTGCAAATCATAAAAAGATATTGGTAAATTAGGATCTTGAAATTTTTCTTTAGATTCACATCTTTTGTATGTTTAAGCCTGGTCTATAAATCAAGGGAAAATAATAAAAAATTACCTATTCTATACCCCTTTTTGCAAAAAAAACTACTAATTTTATTTTTTTTTGCGGAAAACTAAATTATATGACCCAAACGTGTGCAAAACACTACCAGGTGACGGATTCTGTTCGTTGACCGTTAACTTTTTGTTTGACCAGACATGTTTTTTGCATGTGTTGTTACTAATTGCTATTCAGTGACCATTTATCTGCTTTTTACAGCTTATTTCCTCCATTCTCAAATCACATCACTGTTCATGGAGTAAAGACAATCTGCAACCATTCATTGAAAGTGAAGAATCTGTATTTACTCCTCTAATCTAACGTTAAGTTGATTTCTTCTCCATTGATTGTATTAAACCAACAACCTCTAATTTCATCTCGCTTTTGTTGCATGTAATTTCTTTCAATATAATTTGCTTCTCAAATTATTGTTGTTCTTCAAAATTTTTATTTTATCAGTCTAATCACATAACCTAGTAATCTTCAGCACAATTTCTTCTTTAATTTGTTAATAATGGCTAAAAAAGGAGAGTGTTGAAAAATAGCACAGTTCATTTCTAATTGTAACTAAATAATAGTATTTTTTTCATTATATTTATGATTGTGTTTTAGTGTTTAATTGAATGACCTTGTGTTTAATCTTGATTTTTATTTTTTGCTTTTTATGTGTGTTTACTTGTAGGTTCATTCAATTAAATTGAAAAAAGAAGAAACTTTAAAGATTAAATCATACAATCCTAATCATACTTGTGGCCACCAACATTATAACAATAAGGTGACAAGTTTATATTTAGCTAAAAAGTATTTGAAAGTTTCAAAGGCGAATCAAAATTGGGATTTGAAAGCTTTTCAAAAGAGAGTTAATAGAGAATTGGGCTGTGAGGTGAAGTATGCACAGTGTTACATAGCTAAGAAAATTCCAAAAAAGATAATTTTTTGAGATGCAAATGAAGAGTATGGGAGAGCTTGGCATTATACGGAAGTTATAAGAAGACCAACTCCAGAAAAGATGGAAAAATAGAATAGGAAATTGGAGGGCAGAAGTTGAAGGGAAAAATAGAAGAAATAAAGAGAAAAATTGTCATTTAGTAACATAATGTGCAAAGCACGTGCTTGGTCAAACAAAAAGTTAACGGTCAATGGACAGAATTCGTCACCTGGTAGTGTTTTGCACACGTTTGGGTCATATAAGGTAGTTTTTCGCAAAAAAAATTAGAATATGTAATTTTTTGCAAAATGGGGTATAGAATAGGTAGCTTCTTATAATTTTTTACAACATTATTATAAGTGATTGTTGTAAGAAATATTCAGTATATTATCTATTAGGTAATAGAATATCTTTAGGAGTAGATCATGGCACTATATTTGCTTTTATTTTGTTTCCTTCTTTAGTCACATGTCTGTATATTTAATCAGTTGTATCTTTCATTCTTATATTAATACAAATCAAGTATTCAACCCTAAACTCATTGTTTGACCCTAAATTCCGCATTATTTTAATTTTCATGGTATCAGTTTAGATTTGGGAATCCGATACCTTTTTCCGATTTCTCATCATCTACCTTACATTACCTGCGATGGCCTAGTCATTGGAAGAATTACCACTAACCCAAACAATTTCAATGGAGCAATTACAGACAATCTTCCAAATGCTTCAAACTCAACAAAACAACTGTGACAATAGAAAGTTCAGGAGTACGTGTGTCTGAATGACTCACATACAATGATTATACCAAATGGTGTAAATTGATGCACATAGCCATTTGTGGACGAGGGAAGCTCAAACACATCACCGACACGCCTCTACTAATTTATTTTTATAATTAAAATTTTTAGTAATTATACCATTTAAAAGATTAAATTTATAGAGTATAGGTGACATATAAGAAGACAGGGTCTAGAACCTTAGTAACTTGTTTTGGAGATAGAAAATGGAAGGGTATTAAAAAAAAATAAAAAAAAACTAAGTCTGATGCATACCATCATCATCAACCCAATGTCCACTCGAAAACAGCATTTAAAACCTTATATGCCTGATACCATATGCAGAAATAATATATGTTGCTTTGTGATATTCATAAGTAAGATATATATACAAGAAGGAAACCCCTATTACATAGATTCCATTACAAATATATACAATAGGCCCATAATAGACAAAGACTTTCGGTTAGAAGTATTTCATATGGAGCAATAACGAAATTTAGTTGGGCTTTGAAAGTATATAATAAACTAAATAGTAAATTGTATTGAATAAAAGTAAACTGATTAAAGCCCATTGACACAACAAATTATAATAAAAACCATCCTTATTTCATCTCATATTCTATATACACTTGGGAGACCGCACACTAGTTTTTGACGAAAAGAAAGACATCCCTATAAGAAGACACTAAAACAAACTATATTGCACACTAACTTATTTAAAACCAAAAACAACTAAATCACTACAAGCCTGATACAGATATTACTGAAACTAGCAAGGATACGATTTTGATTTTGAGGCAAAATTCAAGTTCATAGTCGATTGCACGATGGAAAATTGTTTTCGACCTCGTAAAACAACACCAAAATTGTAGTCAAGTAGATTGGGTGCTACTATTAGCATTGTTAACATGTTGTAGTTCGACCACAATGACACTGATGTTATCTTTGCTTCCGCGAGCAAGCGCTAACTCCACCAGCATGGCTGCAGAAGCGGCTGCGCAGTTTCCTATAACGCCTTCCGACACCCTTTTACTTAAAACTTGACCTGAACAACACTTCCTTACGATGTCACAAGCAGTCTCATCGCCGACTACGTCCCATAATCCATCGCTACCGATCACTAGAAATTTGTCTGTTTTGCTGCGCTTGTGCACTCTTACTTCTGGTAATGATATCACATTTGGCTTCAAGTTTATTGTATCTCCTGTATTGCATGTAACAATTAGTGCTCCTTTCAAGACCGAAATTAATTCAACATATAACAAACAGTAAACATCTTAAATAAAAAGTTTCAGCTGGTCTTAGACGAGACAGCCTCATAATGAAACCATCAATTTGGGCCGGTCCAATTTGCTCGTGTAACCTGGGCATTGATAACTTTAAGATCAAAATTGATAAATGCCCAGAAAATTAAAATGTTGTTATACGCGGGAATTGGGCTTGACGGTCTCATAATGAGACCGTCTCATCCAAGTATTTGGGAAAACATTTAAACTTATAGTTAAAAGGATGGACAAGGGTCTAGAGCCCAACCCAAATTTTGTTGGACCTTACTTCAGTGTCTATATTTTCAACAATATGGGTCCGAATCTGACTTTCGGATCTAGGTCCGTTCCACTAGAAAAATAAGGGTCCAAGTATATCTGGACCTAACCCTTCACTCATTTTTATTTAAAAAAGTATATAGAATTGTTACTCTATTTTATTTAGATTTTGGGACCCTAGACCATAACAGTTATGCTTAGGGTCTAAATAATAGACCCTTGAAATCCAGTTAGGTTGTGTTTGGAACTACCATTTCATTTCAAATTAATGATTTCAATTATGAAATCATGAATGTAGAATTTTAGAATGACAAGGATTGAGAGGTCATCTTTAAACCATTTTGATAACAATTGTGAATTTGACTCAAATCCAAATTTGAAATTCTAGTGTTTGCTAAACACTAATTTTGAGTCAAATCTATATTTTCAAATCAAATTCTCATTCCCAAGCATATCATAATAAAATTGATTTTAGACTTTAGACCAATTTAGTTGAATCATAAGAGTAAAGGTAATTAGTTGAGATAATACATCAAAATTGACCGAAACCCAATTTTAATTTGAACATAAGAATCAAAAAGCAAGTACACACCAAATTTGGAAATGCCTCCACGTAAAATGCTATACCTCATCACTCAACATCCTTATTAGCAATTAGGGGATTGTAAATTAAATTCATTAATGTGATGGTCAGAAAACAAAAGTAAAATGCCTCCACTTATAATAAATTCATATGGTTTTGGGTTCTAATAAACTTCACCCAATGTATGTGCAGCTCAACGCTCTTAATCCATGAGTTTAAGGGCCCGACCTCAGGGTGTCCCATGTTCACACAAGTGGACCACGATGAGATTATGTGACAGTCACAGCCTAATA
Source organism: Amaranthus palmeri (assembly GCA_019776075.1). NCBI lineage: Eukaryota > Viridiplantae > Streptophyta > Magnoliopsida > Caryophyllales > Amaranthaceae > Amaranthus > Amaranthus palmeri. The sequence continues at coordinate 131,479 of JAAKBH010000462.1, forward strand.
AGAAGAATAAATCGCTAATTAATAGACCACAAAAGTAGGCAGATGGAGTTGGACCCCTGCATACCTGATACAGTGGTTGATTCCAAAGTCCTTACATTTTGAGCTTGTCTTGTGAGCTGCATTGGCCAGAATCAAGACATGAACACATCAACAAGGACAAAACATAATCAAATCAAATTAAGGGTTCTATATAATCGAATTACTCTCTCCGATCCAATTCAAAACAAATGTCATATTTGTTTTGGGCACTATATATCCACATATGACTCTTAATTTGTATTTTACTCTTAGGGGTGTTTGGTTTAGTATTTTTTGTTATAGGTAATGGATTCCATTAATTCAATCCATTACTTGTTGTTTGTTATAAAAATTGGATAACCATTACCATTACTTGAGGGTAATGGTTACCATTACTTTGTTACCTCTTAAAAAGATGTGGAAACAATTATCCTTTCTCTCCACATTCTCACAAAGCTATATACAACAAGTTTCACCTTCAATCTCCCCCTTATAGTTCTATTGTTTGTTACCCATACTTTTTAATTTCTTATACCAAACAAAATTTAACAATAACACTTATTGTTACCTTTACCCTTTCTTATCCATTCCCTTTCCATTTCCTTTTCTTTCTTGATACCAAATGCTCCCTTAATCTATAAGCTAAAATATAGTTATGTGGGATCTTGTTTGATTTGTCTCAATACAAAAATTATTAATATCAACTTTTTATAACTTTTGATTAGGAATAATTAGAGATATTAAGGGTTAAAATGTTGCTTCGACAAGTGAGAAAAAATAAATGGGACAATAGTTATGAATCGGAGGGATTATTAGCTAGCAAATTAAAAAAAAAAATAGTAGAAAGATACCTTAGTATCACGTGATAAAGTGAGGACGGCGTCGTCAGAGGATAAAACCGCCTTAGAATCTCCAAAATTAGCCACCACAATTTCCTGTGACCCCACTAAAACCACCAATGCAGTGGACCCTACCAAGTCGTCTAACTGAGTATTAGTGGGCTCTCTTACACCAACACTACACTCATCCCTCGTAATCTCGTCATCCACCCTAGCAAAGCTAGTTGCCATCACATTCTCCCACTGCTCAGCCCCTAAAACTGCTAATTGCTCCGCCACCACGTGGTGAAGTCTCTCCTTACACTTCTGAGCCACCCTATAAGCCACCCCGTTTCCGTCATACACACCGAAAAAATCGTAATTAAGATGTCGATCATGTTCTTGATCAAGGTCATGGCCATTAGCCGGAACCACCGTCACAGCGTCCTCCATGGATCTCCTACGTCCGATCACGGAAACCGCGCCATGGGAGAGAGAAACAGTGGATGGTTTCTCCATTGTGTTGCCGGCCTCTGAGCTTACTACACCAAAGGCTTCTGCTGGTAATACTCCTTGTAGAGTGTTGGTACTAATATCTTGTACCTCTGCATTATTAAGAGTACTCCTAAGCATATATGTAGTGTAATAAAATACTCAGTTGTGGACCTATAAAGCGATATCACACCACTCATTTTTCTTGAAATTCTAAATAAAAATGAACCAACCATCAAAATTAACTATTATAGTCCTCTATAACTACAACATAAATTTTTTAGTATAACGATCTATTAGGCTAGACTATGTATATTTAGTTTATTAAAATTTAAAAAGTGATCACTTATAGTTTAAGTGATCTCTTAGAAATGATCTAATTATATGGGGCTAAAATAAGATAATAAAAAAATATTAAAAAAATATCACTAGTTATACAAATAATAAAAATGTTGGAAAATGACAAATATTATACTTAAGAAGCGTTGAGAAATCATACATACACTATACACCTTGATAAATAGAATTATTTTAGTGAATTATAGTTCACTAAATGACAATAATAACCTAATTTAGAATTTGATTTTTTTTAAACTAAAGCTAAATTAGGTAAAATATTTATATAATTTACTAAATCAATTCTATATGCCTAACCTAAAATTTGTTACGATTAATTGAATGAAAAAATGATGTCTTCAATAAATATTTTGAACAAAATTAATATTTAATTTTTGCTTTAAAATCATGTTTGATAAATGTAATTAAGATAATATTCTTATACATTTTATATTAAAAATTTCGTACCTTGCACGAGTTTCTATACTAGTTATTATTAAATAAAAACTTAGTTATTATTAAATTTTTTTTAAGATAACTTTATTATTATTATTTTACTACAATTTGCACAGTTGTTGATTGTATTTTTTAGTGATTTATGGAAAGTAACGCATCTGATCCCTTCATGCTCACCACAAATTCTAGAATCATGTATTTGTTTATGAAATATGAAGAAATGCATGCATGTGAATGAAAAATTGAAAATACTGATCTGATCCACTTATTGGCCGGCCTAAATTTGTTCCACATTTCTGACTAAAAAAATGTATTACTTGGAAGGCTGCATGTGTAACATACTCGTATAGATTAATCCCCTCAAAATAAGGAAAAAGATAACAACGTTATTAATTGTCATCACAACTAATATACAACCTTTATTTTGAATACTTGTTGTTCAAATATTTTTAGTACCGTTTATTATTCAAGTTTAAATTATACTCCCTTCAACTTAACCAAGTTGTTCCATTTGAATTGGGTACGATTTTTAAGAATCGAATGGTGAGATATTTTTATTGATTAAATTAATTGTAAAGGTGGTAGTTGGGTATTAAAAGTAGTAAAAGTGAGGGTAGTTGGGCATTTTAATTGATTAAATTAATTATAAAGGTAGTAGTTGGGTATTGAGAGTAGTAAAAGTGGGAGTATTTAGGTAAAAAAATCATTGCGAAAAATAAAAATGGGACAACTTAAGTGAATTGCTCATAAAAGGAAATGATATAGCTTGGTTGAGTTGGAGGGAGTATATTGGTATGAAAAAATACAATTAAGTGATGTCTTGTTCGAGTCGTCTAATCATGTGTTATTACTATGTTAAATTTTTTACATTATTACTTACGCGTTACCTAAAACATAAGTTATTAAAAAAAAAAAATAACGCATTTATTTGTGTAATAATGTGAATTATAGCATGCATTACAAACGAAGGAAATATATATATTCTAATAATCATATAGACGTATTTTCAACACATAGGATCATCATCATCAATACTCGATATTCCGCTTAGGGCAGCGTCTGAGTGAGGTAAGGTGACAAATAATCCATACCCGTACTCCTTTTAAAGGAGGACTAGAGGAAAGTGGTCCATTTTTACCCCTACGAGGAAAAGAGCCCTGCATTGGAGGAAAAAGAGTAACGACTGACAATGATATAAAAAAAGTAAAAGAGAGGGAGAAAAATGGTACAGAGAAAACAAAAAACTGAAAAAAAAAAAAAAAAAAACTAGAAAGAGTAAAAAAAGAGGATCCAAAAAAAAGAAGAGGGAAAAACCTATTAGCGATCCATAAAAAATACAATTTTTTGACTAGCCAAAGCAGTCGGAATTTAATCGGTATAGAGTAGACCCACTAAATTCCGACTGTTTTGGCATAATCGGCACAAAATGGTCGGAAAATCGTTTTAGTAGGAAAACAGTTGGAATTTTTTGACTAACTTGGTTAGTCGGAAATTAGTCGAAAATTTCCGACTATCTTTTTAGTCGGAAATTAGTCGGTAAGTAATATTTCAGAATTCAAGCCAAAATGACAAGAAAAATTAAAAAAAACATTGCCACCAATTTGCGACCACCTGTCTGGTCGGAAAAAAAGGAAAAAAATAGTTTTTATTGAATGGATTGCCATGTCATTGCCATCTCATGCCCATGTGGATTGCCACCTCACACACTTGCCAAGTCATCAAGAATAAAATTCTTTTTTCTCAATGCATTGGATAGGATTTGAACCCAAGACCTCCAGGTTAGAAAGCAAGCACTTCAACTAGTAGGCCAAGTGTTGATAAGTGATACTCTTAGTAATGTTATTGAAGTTATAACAAAATAACATTCTTACCAATTATTATTATTATTATTATTATTATTATTATTATTACTATTATTATTATTATTATTATAACAGTCGTATTAGTATAAGATTAGTTTTATTACTGTAGTATTACTCGTATTAGTTTAATTAGTCATATTTTATTACTATTAATACTATTATTTTTTTATTAATACTATTATTATTAGTATTACTATTATTATTATTAGTCCTTTTAATGTATCATTAGTATAATATTAGTTGTATCGTATATTATTACTCGTATTAGTTTATTAATAGTTGTATTAGCATAATATTAGTCATATTAATGTAGTATTAGTATTATTATTAGTTGTATTAGTTTATTATTAGTTGCATTAAATTAATATATTATTACTCATATTAGTGGATTATTATGCTATTAGTTGTATACGTATATTACAACTTGTATTAGTGAATTATTAGTACTTTATTAGTTACTTAGTCGTATTAGTTGTATTAGTATTTTAATTGGTCATATTACTGTAGTATTAGTAGTATTATTAGTCGTATTTTTAGTATTATCATTATTATTTGTTGAACAAAATTATTTGTTTGTGGGTAAAATTGACGTTAAATATCTTTTTTGGTAACGTGCCGGAAAATAGGAGAATAAGTACTTGTTTCTAACGGATTTCCTCGAGAGTTGTCCCATAAAGATAATCGCGATGTCCATTTTTTTGTAAAGGATATTGTTATGATGGGTATACAAGGATACCATTGGTAATTCAGAAAGTCAAAGTTAATTATTCATGGTCAACAAAATGTCAAAAGTAATTAGTAATGGTCAACGATCACTTAGACTAATTAAAGGTCATTTGGATTGGTCAACGGTCATTTAGACTAATATACAGGCTATAATTTGCAAAAAATAAAATTTAAAATTTTAATTCGCTAAAACCCTCAACTTTGAGAGCACAATTATTATTGTAAAAACCATTGCCAATGAAACTTATTAATGTTTCAACAATTTTATTATCATAAATAATAATTTAAGCATTTTAAATTGATATATTATAATAATTTCTTGTGATAAAAACGGGTCGTGCGGGAGGGAATTTGAAAAACCTGGCCTATGTAAATTCTATATTAAATTTGAAGGTACTTAATCTAGCCTAGGTCATACTCCATTCGGTTCTTTTTTATTGTCCACTTTAGGTGGGACACGCATATTAAGAAAGTGGTAATTATTTAGGTATTTAAAATGATTATAATAATAGTAAAGGTACTAGTTGGGGTATTTAAGAGATTATAATAATTGGAATAATTTGTGAATTACAGCTTTAAAGTTAAGCACTTTTGCGAGTTACAGCCTAAATATTTATTTTTTTTGCGAATTACAACCACCAAAGTATCAAAGTTTGCAGGTTCAAGCCAAAACACAGAATTCCGACCACTTTGGTGGTCGGGATTTAAGGTTAAGTGGTCGAAGTTATGTGTTTTTGGTCCGAACTTGTAAACTTTGATACTTTGGTGGCTGTAATTCAAAAAAAATAAACATTAAGGATGTAATTCGCAAAAGTGCTAAACTTTAAGGCTGTAATTCGCTATTTATTCTAATAATTGTAAAGGTGGTAGTTGAAATTGAGATATTTTAAATAATATAAGTGCGAGTATTATGGTCTTTACTTGTATGAATATAGGGCATTTAGATAAAAAAAATCTTTGTCAAAAATAAAAAGTGGACAATTGGGGTGCATTGACCTAAAAAGGAAAATGGACAATAATTTTGGAGTGGATGGAGTATTACTTAAGCTCACTCCTACCTTATCGGCATTCCACCCATATTAAAATACATTGGGGCGAAGCCAGGATTTTCGATTAGGGGGGCCAAATTGTCGGTATACTACCAAGTTATTTATTATTTAAAAACTAGTTAAATTATATAAAAATTTGAATCATATAGATTGAAATTAACTTGAATCATAGCAAAAAAAAATTGATAAATAGAGTTGAGCTTCCCTATGATTGTCCGATCCCTTTTAATAAAAAAAAGTACTTTTGATTTTATATATTTGTCTTCTAAGTCTCCAAAGTACTGTATTAAAGTTAAGATAGCAAAAGTCATAACATATATTAAAAGACTTGTAAAAAGCCACGTGTCATTTTTTTAGAGCATTTGCCATCATATCATAATCATAACATATATTAAAAGACTTGTGAAAAGCCACGTGTCATTTTTTTAGAGCACTTGCCATCATAACATATATCAAAAGACTTGTGAAAAGCCACGTGTCATTTTTTAGAGCATTTGCCAATTGCCATCATATTATAATCATAACATATATTAAAAGACTTGTCATAACATATATTAAAAGACTTGTGAAAAGCCACGTGTCATTTTTTTAGAGCATTTGCCATCATATTATAATCATAACATATATTAAAAGACTTGTGAAAAGCCACGTGTCATTTTTTTAGAGCACTTGCCATGTGGAATATTTTTATTGGAGCACTTACCATGTATCATTAGTCTATTGGAGCACTTGCCATAATTGAATTCAATAGTTTACAGAATTTATTTTAAGTAATAATAATAATATACTCGAATCATTGACTAAGAGAATTGAAAACATTAAAATTCATTTCGATTTTTTTTTTTTCACTTAGTAATCATACTGATTTAGTTGCAGAAATTAGTAAACTAATAATATACTCTAATTTTTAAATTGACTGAAATAACTGAAAACATTAAGAATTATTTTTAGTGATAACTGATTTTTTAACCTATTAAATATACTGATTTCGTGCCTAAACTTTTTCAACTAATAATAGTTCAAATTTAGGTTTGATCCATTACCTTAAATTAAAAAAATATATTATCCTAGTCATTGACCTATAGTAATTTTTGTTACAATTATGCACTCTTTAAATTATATATAATATATTAGTAAGAGGGGCCGAAGCCAAAATTACAAAGGATCGCATTTTCAGCCGGCCCCGGTGTGGCTTCGCCCATGAAAATACACTTTTGCCAAAAAATAACAAGGTTCGTACGGTTCGGACTCAAATTTTCATAGTGAAATTAGTATCTGAAATTGAGGGGAACGCAATACCTGGAGAAGAAGTGGTAGTTGCAGATGATGATGAAAAAAGAAGATGTTGTCGACGATGATGACATCCCATAGCTTCCTTTTTATTCTTCTTGTATGATTGATGGAACACCTTACACCTAGCTAGCTTCCTTTCTACGGCCCCTGCTAAGTGTTACTATTATTATTATTATTATTATTACTAATAGTTTTGCTACAGATTTGTTTTCTTGACGTTTGTACTTTACTCAACATCTCCAAACATAAAACAAAGCAGAGAAACAGAGATCAAAATAAAGAGTATAGAGTTGAAAACAGAACAAAAGTAATGTTTTGATACTTGTAACTTGTATGTGACACCAATACACAAGTCGTGTTATATACTTAATCTCCTATTATCAATACTACTACAAGATACCACTCCCTCCATCCCAAAATTATTTTCCACTTTAAATTGGGTACGCATATTAAGAAAGTGATAGTTGAGATATTTTAAATGATTAAAATAATTATAAAGATGAAAGTTGGGGTAGTTAAGTGATTATTACTCTGTCCCCTTAAAATTGTATCAAAGAGAAATAAGGTTATTTGTATTAAAGTTAATGTGAGAAAATAGTCGGGAATTTAATATTCATTCCATCTTTATTTCAAATGATATATTTAGTATCATGCAGGTAAGATAATTATTGTACCCACATTATAAGCCGAAATGACTCTCGTGTAAGAGGGCGTGAAAGAATACAAACTTCCTTCGTTCCATGTTACTTGTTTCATTACAAGATCAAACACTTTTAATTCATCAACCTTAAGTTGTAATAGACTTTTATTTTAAGGGAAATTCTACATAGTAACATTTAGTTTTCATGAAATGCCAGTGGTAGCACATTTTAAAGAAAATTCCACATGTTAGCATTCAGTTTATGCACTATCTAATTGCCGTAGCATTTTCCGTTAAATTCTTGTTAAAATTCCATTAAATTCATCATTTTAACGTTAAATTCACCGTTTAATTCATTAATGCCCATAAATGTTGTAATAATTTTGTTTCATTCTAATTGTAAGCATTATAAATTTCAAAAGGTGCATCTCAAGTAGGGGTGTTCTGTGTTAATAACCGGGTACACGCCATTTCGGGTACCCGGAAAACTGAGTACCCGGTTATTCGGGTATCCATTTTAAAGGTCTGTATCCCGACCCGATTTAAGAGGTACCCAATTTCATTTTTCACAAAATAAAATTTAAAAGAATAAAAGAAAAAAATTAAGAGTTGTACGTTTGTGATTTTGATTCTTCGAATAGTATTAGATTATTAGATAATCACTTTATTTTTCTTTCTTAACACTAATTTTAAACTATTAGCAACTGACTTCCTTGTTTTGAGAGAAGCTACTGACTTTTAATATCGGTTACTGATTTTTTTTCTTCTTAATCTTAAATTTACTTGTTGGTAACCCACTTGAAAATTAGTTATCTTTTTCTTATTACTTAATATTAGTTATTACTTAGTCTAATAGCCGCAAGTGGAGCAACAAATTATTTTTGAAAAAAACTTCCTCTAATTTAACGGGTCGGCGGCTGTTGGCCCATGACTCGACCCGATTAAGGTGGGTCGGGTACTCGACCCGTAACATATTGTTGTTATTGAAAATTGATCCGCCATTTAAGATACGGGTCGGCGGTTAGACTGGACGAGTCATGCGGGCCGGGTCTTTTTGAACCCCCTAATCTCAAGCACTAATAAAATTATTGGCATTATAAAGTTCAAAAATTTAAGGGAAATTATCAATGGTACCTCTGTATCATAGCACTCTATCATTGGAACCCAGTGTTTTTTTAGTTTCAATGGTAACTTCCTTTTTGAGCTAATTACAAACGTGACACTATTTACCTTTTTTCCGTTAAATTGACGTTAAATGCCATTTTAAAGTGCTATAACACATGGGTACCATTGATAATTTCCCTTGCTTTAAAATGACATTTAAGGTCTACTTAATTGATAAAAGGTGAGCAGTGTTACATTTGTAATTAGCTTAAAAAGGTAGGGGTACCATTGAAATTAAAAAAAACACAAGGGTCAGGGGTACAATTGATAAAATGCTATAACATAGGGTACCATCGATAATTTTCCAAAACTAAATGTTACCATATGGAAAAAACTTACAAAATGATGAATTAAACAGAATTTAACAAAACTTAACGGAAAATGCTACAACAATTTAGACAGTGCATAAACTGGATGCTAGCGTGTGTAATTTTCTTAAAATAGTACTACCATCGGCATGTCATGAAAACTTAATGTTAAAATGTGGAATTTCCCTTAATTTAAAAGTTAAAATATAGGTGAAGTTGAATCTTGTTTGATTCGTCTCAGTGCAAAGATTATTAATATTACAGTTTGTAATTTATAATTATACATAATTAAAGATACTAAGTATTGAATTAGTGCATTAGACTACGTGAAAAATCAAAAGGTGCAAGTATTTTGGAAAAGTGAAAATATGTAGCATGAGAATTTATATTATCTTACTGGTTAATACTAAATGATATTCTCTCTATGTTTCTCACTGATGTTTGCTATTTGCTATTAAGTGTCGTTTCATTTGTTATTCTCCTAAGAATCTTTTAATTTATATCACAAATTTTGTACATAATTAACTTTGCTCCTTCTAATTTTAATACTCTCTCTCTCGTTTTGCCTACTAGCCATATTTACCTTTTTTTGTTATATTTCACTTATCACTCTTAATTTGTATATTATTTTTAATTTGTAAGTGAAAAATATAGTCAAGTGAAATCTTACTTGATTTGTATCAATATAAAGATTATTGATATATATTGAATTTTCATTATTTTTAATTATGCTCAATAGAAACATTACGGATTAACATATTACCTTTGCAAGTGTGAAAAATGTGAAGGCGACTAGTAAGCTGAATAGGAAGGGTTTTTATATTAATGTTTATAATCCTAGTATATCTTACACTAACTTTATTTTAACATTTATATTATTTATTGTCATCGTATGTTTTTCACTAACTTTATTTAAATATTTTTAAATAATTGCGGTTTCCTATATTCTTCCACTAAATTCATTTTAAGTTTTTTTAGATATTTTGAGCTTGGCTTTTTTTTTTTTACATTAAATGATTCTATTTTTCTTAATTTCATGAATATCTATCTATACTAATATACTAAGAGAAACCAAAGAAAATTTTAAGTGCCACGTATCAAGCTGTGGTTAAAAGTTTTCTCGCCTAAATGAATTCAGCAAAATTGTCAATTAAATCATTATATTATTATAGGAAATAATTAAAGACAATAACTTTCCGTTTGGTTAGTGGTACTAAATGGTAGTAATGAGAATGAATTATAGTTAAACTTTAATCAAAACTTTCATGTCATTCCCATGGTAATGAAACTTTGAGCACAAAAAGGTTTTTTTGTCACAAATTTTCATTACCACCTAATACCATATGATTTCCCATTGGTAATGCATTGGAATAAATTTTATGAACAAAATGAGATGATTAAAGATTGTCAAGCATGACCATCAAGGTAGCAAAGAGATTTTTCAACCAAAATTACATTAGCTTTTCATTTCCATTACCGCGGTTTATTACCACCTACCAAACGGACCGTAAATAAAAATGACGGCCCAAACATTCTTCATTTTCCTAAAAGCCACTACTGAAAAGATAAAGAACATATAAAAGGAAGTAATCAAAGATTACATACATGTATAATGTCCCACGCTATGGTCAATTGGTCAATTAAGGAAATGTTTGAGACGGTCTCACAGTGAGACTTGTCTCATATATACTTAGATTAAATAGTCTAAAAATATATACTTTTAGCTTCTGGGCTTTTTGTTTTGAGATCATTTCATTATTATTTTCTAGTTCTTTTCGGCTCGTTTGGTAGGTGGTAATAAATTGTGACAATGGGAATGAAAAATTAGTGTAATTTTAGTTAGAAAATCTTTTGTGTATCTTGATGGCCATGCTTGACAACCTTCAATCATCTCATTTTGTTCATAAAGTTCATTCCAATGCATTACCAATGAGAGAGGTGATATTAGGAGGTAATGGAAATTTGTGAACAAAAAATCTTTTTTGTGATCAAAGTTTCATTATCATGGGAATGACATGAAAGTTTTGATGAAATTTTACACTATAAATCATTCTCATTACCACCATTTAGTACCACTAACCAAACGGGTCGTTAATATATTGTATGATATGTAAAAACCTAAAGGGTAAATACATCCATCGTTAAACAGTTAGACTCCTCAAATGAAGTTGAACCTGGTCAATTCTCTTGATCATGATTTCATGACTTAATGACCTACAAGACCCATTAATAAAGATATTCGTCCATTAAAATAAAATATTGGATATTAAAAATAAAAAAAAAAGTTCGAAACCAAATATTGGATTATGCAAATATTTCGATTTAATTAGATCTGAATTTAGTATCCGATTAGACAAATTAAATATCTAACTTGAATTATTTGGAAATCTGATAAATTATCCTTTTTTTAAAATTTGACATTAGATAATTCGGATCATATATTTTTGCACACCTCAACTGTCCACCATGCCTTTTCACCTAAAGGTCTTCATAAGAGCCAATAAGAAAGAAAAATAGATGTTTTAACAAGATATGTAGGTATAATCGTGCTTTTCAATGAAATTACTATATGTTTAAAACTAGATAATCCTCATAAATGCACGATTTTTTTCATTTATTTTATTTTAATTTTTTTCAAAATAAAAGAAAATGAACTGTAAATCACTAGTTATGGATTTACAATTAATTAATAATTGCATATAATTGCTAATATTTAATTTATTTTTAATTTTAAAAATACTATTTTATAATCTATGTATGTTAAATAATGTTATTTTGATATTATTTTTTTACTAACTAAGCATGCAAAACTACGTTCAAAATAAATTCGAATATTAATACTAAATTGTTTAGAACATATATTACAATATTATTAACTGAAACACTTTATCTCTCCTTCAATCTTCATTAGGAAGACTATTAAAAGGTTGATTGCATTAATCAATTCCAGTGGTGCATTTACATGTTTTGATTAAACAAATCAATTCCAATGTATTTAGGCATTGTTGAGAAAATTAACCAATTTCAATGTATTGATTATGATAATTTTTATTAGGATAATTAATATTAATCAATATTCAATACCAATGGAAAATCCTCCATCATCATCATCATCCTACCCAGTGTATCTCCTTCATAGAAAATTATGGACATGGTCTGGGGAGGGAAGGGCGACGAAAACTCATACCCGTAAAGGAGAGCGCGACCAAAAGGATTCCCTCGACACTAATGGAAAATCCATTTCCATTATATATATCAGGATGACATCATCATGTTATATTGGAGGGAAACTTTACTCCACAAGGTAACACCTCATAAGTTTAAAGGTATGATAATGTTAGCGTATTTTGTTTTAGTTATACGTATAGATTTTTAATCTAAGAGAGAAATTAAGTATGTTTGGTGATTTTAGATGAAATTATGTCCGAATGAGATAATGATTTCAATAAACTATATGTAACAGAATAATAGAATTTATCGTAAAAACAAGAAGATAGCACAAAGCATATATTTTATTATAAGACCAATACATAAATAAATAGTTAATTTTTTGTTAAGCTAAATCTTACATAATATATATTCAAAAAAGGTATCAAATAGTAAATTTGACAACAACAACAACAATACAGTCATCAAAAAGTACTTACAAATATTAAATTGATTAATAAATAGTGTGGACCAAATATATACACAATCTTTTATATCTGATGTACGATTTTATGGATTTTTTTTAAGAGCATAACAATTAACAAGCAACATCAGCTATGTAAGCTAGTACATTTCATTGATAAGTATTAAAATCTTTGACCATGCTATGCACTTACGTTATGAGACTTCTAAATTGTTTTCACCTAATTTATATTGCTATATATTAAGAATAGTATTATCCATATCCATATCTATAAATATAATAAATACTTCTATAAAAGTATATCATCCCAATATTTATTTATTTTGTATTTATGCAAAGTTTGTTTGATATAATAATGGAAAATATTGATATTATTACTTCAACCTTTCACATATTTGTGGTGAGTAATTTATCTTTAGATTAATTTTTAGTAATTCAAGCTTTACTGGAAGGTTGCCAGCAGCATAATCTTTTATTTTATAATAATTTAATATTTGTCTTTAGTTTGCCATCAGCATACTCTATGAGTATGTCAATAGCATATTAAGGGTAAAAGTTGAATTATAAAAAATATTACATAGTTAGAATTATATATAGCTGATGGGTAAAATGTGGATTATTAATATCAATTTTTCCAGGAAAAATTATATAAAACCACCTAATCTATACACTATTTTTTAAAAAACCACCTTATATAAATTTTTTTGCAAAAAACCACCTTATATAAATTTTTTTGCAAAAAACCACCTTACATAATGCATTTCTTTGCAAAAGACAACTTGTTACTATATTTCGCCAGTTGACCGGCATTTTTAACGGTTGACCAGCATGTGTTTGTCACGTGAACTAAAGGAGATGATGAAGGAGATGGTGTTTAAAGAAGGGCACGTGACAAACACATGCTGGTCAACCATTAAAAATGCCGGTCAACTGACGAAATATAGTAAAAAGTTGTCTTTTGCAAAGAAATGCATTATGTAAGGTGGTTTTTTGCAAAAAAAATTATATAAGGTGGTTTTTTTAAAAATGGTGTATAGATTAGGTGGTTTTATATAATTTTTCCATTTTTCCATGATATTATCATAGTCTTACTTTGTAAATTATTGAAGTGGATTACATGGAGAGTAAAGTGTTATTATGAACGGATGCTTTACATCATAAACAACTAGTAACCACCAGGTGTTGTTTGGATGGATCCATGTGACACTTCAACTGTATAAATAAGAGTGAGTGCATTGATATAAAATAAGATCTTTGAGAATAAAAATTCTGTCATTTTCCTCTCTTTTCTCTTGAAACGTAAAGGAGCGTAATTAACTTCTTTATAGTTTTCTGATTTTATTTTCTATATAAACACAAAGTCGTTTTGTTCTATCGATCCGTACTAATCGGTTGATCTGATTAATTGTATATCTTTGTGAATTTCTGGTCTCAGAACCCAAGTGCCTTTGGGGGAGGGGGGGTTCTATCACAAAAGGAAAGTATCGTTGTCGCCTTCAATCTATATCAAGATTTCCAAGTGACGTTTATCGATGCAAACCAATCTTCTCTGCGGTGTTCCATTCCTTTCCGAGTGATTCATACAAGAAAGGAGCTCGTTGTCATACACAAATGGGACGCTACAATGATCATCTTGTATTTGAGTTTTATTTTCGCATTATTACTTTGTAACAATCTTTTGTGATAATTTCTATGATCATGGCACATGTGAAGGAACTCACTTCGAACTTTATGAAGTTGAACAAGTTCTTAGATGTGGAATTCAGGAGATGGTGAAAAGATGCTCATCCTTTTGACTTCCCTCAATGTGGTCTATGTGATAAGTACTCCAAAACCTGAAGAGAAGGAAGATGAAACTTTGGAGGAGGCAAGGAAACGAAACAAGTGGGAGAATGATGATTTCATATGTAAAGGACATATCCTTAATGATATGTGTGATTCTATTTTCGATATTTATTAATTTCATGAATCTGCTAAAATATTATTGAATAGTTTAGAAGATAAATATATGTCAGAAGATGCAAGTTCTAAGAAATTTTTAGTAAGTAACTTTAATAACTATAAATTGTTGGACAACCGTCCGGTGATGGACCAATTCCATGAATTACAACGGATGTATAATAACATGAAAGTGCATGACATAACCATGAATGAAATTTACATAGTTTCAAGTATCATAGACAAGTTAGCAAATTCATAAAGGGATATTAGACACACCCTCAAACATAAGAAGGAAGAGATTACTCTTACGAAACTCCTTCAACATCTTCAAGTTGAAGCAAATTTAAGAGAGCTTGAAAGTTTAAAGGGGGATAATTCCAATCTATCAACCGTTAACATGGTGATAGATGATGGAAATGCCTCTACTAGTGGAGACAAGAGAAAGACACCTCAAAATTCCAAGGGAAAAGGCAAGAAAAAGGGTAATGACAATGCTTGTTGGGAATGTGGTAAACTCGAACATCGCAAGAAGAATTGCTTTGTGTTTAAGAAAAAACTCAAGAAGATGAAGGGTGGTGCTTCTACAAGCAAAAGTCTGTAAATTGCAAAACATGTTTGTTTAATAAGATCACAAGAACACCTTTCAGAAGTGCTAGAAGAAAAACTGAAATTTTAGAACTTGTAGATAGTGATGGTACTATCGATAAGTTTAAGGCTCCTTTAGTGGCACAAGGGTTTAAACAAAAGCCTGGTATCGATCATTTCGATACATATGCACCAATTGCAAGAACAACCACCATTCGGTTATTGGTAGCATTAGCTTTGATTCACAATCTAGTGATTCATCAAATAGACGTGAAAAACTGCGTTTTGTATGGTGAACTAGATGAAAAAGTTTATATGAAACAACTCGAGGAGTTCATTTTGAAAGGACATGAAAACAAGGTGTGTAAACTTGTTAAGTCTTTATATGGACTAAAACAAGCACTAAAGAAATGACATCAAAAAATTGATGATAGATTTTGTCCTTTTTATTCAAGTTAAATCAAGCCGATAAGCGCGTTTATAGTAAGTTTGATGGGCAAGGCAACGGAGTCATTATATGTCTCTACGTTGATGATATACTCATATTTGGTACTGATTTAGTATGAGCTCAAGAGATGAAAGAGTTTTTGTCCAGTTCATTCCAAATGAAGGACATGGGGGAGGCCGATGTGATCTTATGTATAAAGATCATAAGAGACGGAAGCAGAATTAAGTTAAGTCAACCTCATTACATTGAGAAAGTACTTAAGAAATTCAATGTGTTGGAGGAAACTCCAATGTCGACCCCTATGGATCAACATGTCAAACTTCATACACATGATAAGGAACCAGTTGCGCAATTAGCGTATTCAAAGGTTATTGGATCACTAATGTATGCGATGACTTAGACGAGACCAGATATTGCCCTTGCGGTGGCAAAGTTTACATTTACTAATAATCCAGACCTGCATCATTGGAAAGCAATTAAGAGAATATTAAGATACTTGAAGGGTACTATGGATTGTGGTATCACTTTTAGTGGAGAACCTCAGATTTTATAAGAATATTCTGATGCAAGTGGATCACAAATGAAGAAGATAATTCTTCGACAAGTTGTTCAGTGTTTGTTTATAGGGGAGGAGCCATATCTTGGTCTTCCAAGAAACAAACATGCATTGTCGATTCCACTATTGCTTCCGAGTTTATAGCGATAGCATGTACATGGAAGAAAGTGGAATGGTTAAGGGACCTCATGGATATTACCAACGCTTATATAACCGATGGCAGTTCATAGGGATTGCAAAACGACATTGGCGAAGGCTTATAGTCAAGTGTATAACGGTAAATCTTGTCATATTGCTCTTAGGCACAGCCTAGTTCAAGGATATATCGTTAATGGGTTCATAACTCTTGATTATGTGAACACTGAGTTCAATTTGGCTGATTTTTTCACTAAAGCCATGAGTAGGGATTCAATTGAACAAGCGTCAATTGCAATTGGATTACGTTAACTAAAATTCAATTAGAAAGCCCAATTCACGCACGATTAACGTTGTGTCTGAATTCAATGTGGTGAAATTCTTTTTGGATTTTGTAAGCATCAATTTTTAATGACCCATCGTTGCTTTGGACCATGAATAGCGAGATAGTCGTCATTTAAAGTTCTCAAGGCCCGGAGTTGAAGAGCTCTTGGTGAAGTATTCATTTTAAGTTTGAAGTTTGGCCATTTCAAGTAGTCAAAATTAACGTATTGACTATGATAAACTTATAAATAGATATTGATACGGCCATTACAATGTGTCAAAGAAACGATAATGTGTTATTTGTTTCTATGTGTACTTCATCTTCCAATGGTCAAATGTGTTATATGATTCGAATCCGCAAGGATATCATTATATCATGAAGATTTACCAAGTGTGTTCTACTAGGTGTTAATTCAATCCACGAGGACAATATCATTGATGCATAGAATGTGATTTCAAGATCAGTTTTAGAGAAAGAGAAAGAAATGTCCTAAAGACTCTAAATGGGGGAGTATTGTTGAGATTTAGAGCATGCAGAACATTATCCAAAGTCTTAGGACCATGTACATTTGCATAGGCTAAGCAAAAATGCAATACCGGACATAAAATGGGCTTGCTCCGATGCTTGCTCGTTCGAGCAACATGGTGCTCGTTTGAGCAACATGGTGCTTGTTCGAACACTTCCTTGCTCGTTCAAGCACTTGCTTATGGGTGGGTCCGAATGCATTAGAACCTTCTGTTTGATGTTTTTGGTGTTTGCTCATTCAAGCACTTTAGGTGCTCGTTTGAGCTCTTTTGAAATTTCAAGTCAGAAACTTTCTGGATGTTGTTTTATGAACTACTTTTTCGAGATCCTATAGTGTTCATTTGAGCACATTGAAACAACATGTTTGTTCGTGAAACTAAGCTAGGTTTCAGGAGTAAAATGTTGGTATAAACAGATGTTTTAATCACAAACAACATGTAACCACCAGATGTTGTTTGGATGGATCCATATGACACTTCAACTCTATAAATAAGAGTGAGTGCATGGATATCAAATCAGATCTTGGAAAATAAAAATTATGTCATCTTTCTCTCTTTTCTCTTGAAACATAAAGGATCGTAATTAACTTCTTTATCTTTTTCTGATTTCATTTTCTAAATAAACACAGTCGATTAGTCCAATCGATTCGTTGTCGCCTTAAATCTATATCAATATTTTTGAGTGACGTTTATCGTTGCAAACCAATCTTCTCTACGGTATTCCATTCGGTTCGTGATTCATACAAGGAAGGAGTTCATTGCCATACAAAGGGGATGCTACAAAGATCATCTTATATTTGTAGTCAAGGTTGTCAGGATCGAGATTCTACGTAGGATCGTTGAGGGGGTAGCATGAAAAACGGTAAAATCGGATCGTAGGATTGCGTGATTCTATAAATATGCATTAATATGCTTTAGATAACTGATTTTCAATTGTATTTGTTCTTTTTTGGTAGTTTTAAGGTTTAAATTTATACTTATTTGCATTCAATTAAGTTTTGTAAAAGAATACTTTTAATAATCATTTTTAACATGCGAATCAAGAAAAACTTGAATTTTAGTCATATTAATATAATTGTTTAGATATATACATATATATACATAAGTAAAATCTGGATTATATAAAAAATATTTATGATTGGAACTACCTTTAATAGGATCGGATCGTAAGATCGGAAGATTGTAGAATCGTGTTATGATTCTACCACTTAAATACTGGAGCTATGTAGGATTGTAAATTTTGCCGACATTAAGACGCATCATAAAAAAATCTTTAAAAACATATAATAAAAATTTATATATTGAGACCAATTTAACGAGATCTCACATTGATATATTTTATCGTCGATGTATGTTTTAAAAACGTCAATCAAATTTCTCTCTTCAAAATAAAACATTTTAAACGGAAATAATTTGCCTAAATGGAGTTGAAAAAGAAAAAATTTCTATTATGGTGCTCACTTAAAAACATTTCCCATTATGGTGTTCATGTCTCTATCCTATTTTAATTTTGGTTTGGAGTCTTCAAAGCTTATTGTGAACCAAAAGAATAGTAAGTCTAAATATAACTAGAAAATAAAACAATACAGTCTCTAGCCCTCACTAAAATTTATTTTCTAAAAATAGTTTTTTTTTATAAAGGAGAGAAATTTAACCAAATTTATCTGAATTTGATTTGGAAACTTCAAACATAAAAATTAGACCGACAAAATAATTGATATATATATACATTATATAACGATGCATAGAATCAATTATGATACAATAATATAGATACAAAATCGCAACAAAGAATTAAAAGTCAGGTTTCTCCTTTAAATATATCTAAGATTATCATTTAATTATATGGGTTACGCATTTTTTTTTTGTAAAAAAGGATTGCAAGGGTGAAATATTTAGGACGCTGTTAAGTAATTCACTTATTTATCTACTTTACTAAAAAAAAAGTTGTTTTCAATAAAAAAAGAGAAAAATTTGACAAAAATATCAATTATAATTTATCTACTTTATGAGAAGGGTCCAGTAAATGTAAGAATAATTTTGAATTTACCAATACTATTTTTTTTTTTGAATTTACGAGACAAAGTTAAAATTGTTGTTAACAAAATTTTCTAAAAATAAATCAACGTCCAACAATAATTTTATATCCAAATGTTCATTATAACTTTTCTTTTTTAGTTTTTATTGTTATTTTGCTCAGACTGATCAAACTCTCAAATGCATCAAGTATTTGTGGCTAGTTATAGGAATATCAAGAGAAGCGATTTTTACTATTTTTCATCGCAAATCGAAGATACTTTCAAATATTCTTCAATCCCCCCTAAAAAATACTCTAACAATTGTTTTTAGCTCACATTGAAGTTTGGAAATTGCAAACAAAAAATAAAATAGCTTAGTGTTAAACCTTATCTAAATCACCTCTATTTTTGAAAATTTTTTTCAACGAGCACCAAATTTTTCTTTATTAACACTATATAAACAAATCATTCAAATAGTGGTGATGTCGCAGTCAATTATGACCGAAATCATGGAATTAATTACCATACGTTGACGGTTGCGATCTTATTGAAGAAACATACGTGTAGGGTGGACAGACAGTACCATTCGGCGGGAGATTAATCATCAATGTTCATTAGGTTAATAAAAGAAGCCCATAACGTGGCTTTTTAGAAGCACTCGGTTATACTTGTACTTGTACTTGGATTTCAGGGTCCCACTTTTGGTACATTCCAGAACTTCATTACTTCACACATTAATTCAAGTGAAATTCCAAGTAGGGATGGCAATTCAATCCAAATTCGATTTCAGTCCGAAGAAAATAATTCGATTCGAGTCCGAGGAAAAATACGACACACCTATTAGTAATCTTAATAAAAATAATTCGATTCGAGTCCGAGGGACGGACCAAAGTTGGACCTTAATAAAAATACAACACTCCGACTCAGAAGGGAATCTGACTTTGAATGTATGCATAATCCGACTCTGAGTGGAGGTGGACTGAAAAGAGAAACTCCGACTATTATCCGGAACAAAGTCGGAGTATGTATATTCCGACCCGAATCCGACCATTTGTCATCCCTAATTCTAGGTAGTGAGTCCACTATTCAAGTTGTAGACAAACTTTTTTTTTTTAATTCCTATAGTAATCTTAAATTTTTTATTTTTCTACTTAAAGGTTAATGTTTTTGTTAAATTTATTAAATTTGATTTTTTGGATTAATGTTTTTCTACTTGAGTCCACTATTCAAGTTGTAGACAATGAAGGATAAGAACTTTAAAATGTGCTCTTTTTAGATTAATGATGAACTTTATTAACCACTTATTTACCTTTATTTTAATCAAATAACCTTACAAGTTACAACAAACAAAAATTAGTACTTCATATGGAGTATTAATTTAAGCAAACACCCCTAAATGCCCTAAATACATATTATTTGTGTAATCATGTTTAATTTAAAGTTGGTATTATTGTAGGGAGGTTTGTAAAAATATATGCTCTTTTCATTCCATAAAAAGTTCTCACTTTCCATTTTGGTGTGTGTCATACATTTGTTGTTCCCATAAGAATTTTTTGCATCTATATCAAAAATTTTTGACAAAAATCGTCTTACTCATCCTTATTTTAATATTTAATAATGCTTATGGTTCTGACATATTTTCAACTAATTTTTTTAACATTTTCATTTCTTATGATCCCCTCATGTTTTCTCCTAACTTTAAAAATTATGGTTCTGACATATTTAATATTTTTTAAATATTTGTGGTCCTTACTTTTTCTTCTATCAAATTATTATTCAATAAAATAATATCTATATTATTTAAAAGTAACTATTATTCATAATTCCTGTGAACAACCCTTATGGGAATAATATGGAAACTTTATTTGTTGTGGTCCCCATATTTTTTCCATTAACTTTCTTTTAATATTTTTAAAATATTTGCAGTTCTAACTTTTCTCTATCAAATTTATTATTCAATCAAATAATATCTTTACTATCTAAAAGTTTTTATTTTTCTTAATCCTTTTGAACATTTCTTATTAGAACTTCATATAGGTACGGAGAGAGTATTATTTGCAAAATGTTTGTTAAATAATACACATAATTTTCTTTTATAACAATATTTTTCTCACAATTTTGAATGCAAATTTTTAATCTTTAAATATCTAGTTACACTTCATTAATAATTATCAAAAGTAAATGAAAATAATAACATATAAGAGCGTAATCGAACCACATCTTATATAAATAATATATATTTATCTAAAATATATCCCTACAAACCTTATTGAAATTTTTTAGAAAGTGAAATATGCAAAAGTATTGTTGCATTTAAAAACATGTTAACTTTTTACTCTTTTCTATTGCAAAACCTTTTAATGCATTTAAAACATTCATTAAATAAGTTCTTATTTACATATTTAAAAACATTCAATAAATGAGTATTAATGCATTTTTTTATGTAATTTATTAGTATTATTTTTGCTTTGAAAAGATAAATTTTTTTGTAATTTATTATTATTATTATTATTAGTTTTTTCTTTAGAATATTAAATAATTAAAAAAAACTATTGACTGTTGTTAATTTTTATACTAGACTATATGAAAATCTAAAATTATCAATGATAATAAATTAATTAATTTTTATGAACAACCTTGAAGTTAGAGCTGTTTATAGGCGGGAAGCGGACCGGGTAGCACTTAAAAATTCTACCTGTGGGCCCAAATAATCAAAAGCCCGCCCGCATTCGCGGGCATATTTTTTTATCGCTAACCACCCATTTTTAAAGCGGGCGGGACCCACGGGTAGGCGGGTATTTTTATATAAAAATGAAAAATATAAATCATATTATAAAGTTAAGTTTTTTTAAGAACAAACAAAATATAATACATTATCTAAAATACTCTAAATATATATAAAGTCTCAAAATACTCAAATTACATGAATATTGAATATAGACGGTAGAATCGGCTACTTGTTCGAACTTTGATAGTCAATTGCCTGAGTGCTTTGAGGGTTAAAAATATCAAACGTAGATAGTAGAATTAGAAACTTTATTAAAGTCTAAAAGAAGTAACCCTTAAGGCTAGTAGAAGAGTAATAAACTAAAGTTGGGTATGGCCGTATGGGTCATGTAGTAGTATAGTTTAATAATTAATAGAATTAATTATTTAATAAATAATATATTAAACTAAGCTGGCGGGCGAGTATACCCGCGGGTATTTTTTTGTGTCGCTTCCCGCCCGTTTATTTTGGCGGGCGGGTATTACCCGTCCAAACTTTAAATTTTTTTGAAAAACGTTGTCCATGTCCGCCCGTTTTTTGAGCCGGATGGGTCGGGGTCATGAACAGCTGTACTTGAAGTTCCTAGTTAATGTGATGGAGGTCAATATTCCACAATTGTATTGGTAATTGTTTAAGACTTTGTAGATTTTTTGAGCTACAATGACATTTTACATGTCATTCCCGACAACTAAAGTATTAAACACCCCCATAAATATCCAATAAAGATAGAATTTAAGGCAATAATCAAAGATCGATGTACTAAACCTAAGAATATCCAGGATTAAATCAAAAATAAATGGAAAAATTACTCTGAGTAATTCGATCTTTTATTAATTTTTTATAATAATTTAAGTTTTGATTAAAATGAAAAAATTGAAAATTAAAGAAATATGTTTATTCTGAATGATCTTTGGCAACCTAAAACCTATTAAACAAATTATCTAGCCTTAAAAAATTAAAATTAATTTATTAAAACGAAAAAAATTGAAAATTAAAGAACTCTTAACTAAACCCAACTGATTATCAAATAAGATCAGTTGGTGAATAGTTACTATAGGAACTGTATCAACTAATAAAATCTGAAGGAAGTAAATAAATTATTAATATTATTAATTGGGGTTAAGAGGATTTAATAATTATAATTTATAACTTATGAGAAATCAGAAGGGCATCCTAATTTAATATATGAGTCGTGATAAAAAATAACTTGGAAAGTTTAAAAATAATAATAATAATAAATAATAATAATAATAATAATAATAATAATAATAATAATAATTAATTGGATTAAATATATAAGATCATAGGATTGTTGGGTTTAAGACAAGGAACAAGGTATAGCATTTGAGATTATTCTTCTATGGAATTGTAGGTACCTTTAAATTTATTTTTATTTGATTTTAAGTTCACATTAATTTACTTATTAAAGTTGAATTTTACATTTATAGTGCATTTTAAAGATTTATTAAAGTGTACATTTGGAGTACATTTAGTAGTACCTCAGGTTAATCAGGTAGATATTAGGTGGGGTGTTACAGATAGTATTAGAGCTAAATCGTGATCCTAGCGAATCCTTAGGGTTAGTTCACCTAGCGGGCAAATGATCTTGAGAGTAAGGGAAAATGTGATTTGAGGGTTTAGATGTTTAAGATAGAGGTAGAACATAAGTGAATAGAATTGTGGTATTAACCCAAGTGTTTGAGTTAGTCAGGTATTCTTAGAAATGTAGGATGTGAGGTGTGAGGATTACGGGGTAAAACAGGAAAACGCTCTTACGATTGACCGTGACGACAAGAAGATTAAGTTTGACGATACAACGTTAGATTTTTTTTAGTATGATGTCAATGTCTTGTTGCTTATCATAGTTCCTAGTTGATTATCGGTTTAGTAGCTAGAATACTATAGTATGTCCTAAGATTGCGAATCGTGTCAGCTTGTTTCTGGCCTTTTCTATCAGTTTTTATTTGTCAATCCATGATTATGATTACAGTTGGTGCATAAAATAAAGGTTACATAGCTGTGAGGAATCGATAGTGTTCTGTTGCAAGTAACTTGAACTTTGAGAATGTTTGTGATATAGTAGAAGACTCAAAAGACAAAGTAAAGTGAGCCATTGTGATAAAAAAAAAGCCTAATATAAGAGCATATGATAATTATTAAAGCCTAGTGAGTTGCTTTTGGTGTTTGTATTTTGATGTAATAGAGGCACTACAACATAATTTGCTTTTAGTGGGATATATTTAGTGACATTTAATTTAAATGTCGCTATTTTAAATTTCTTATAGTGTATAAAGAGGATTTAGTGACATTTATTAGACCCTTTAGCAGCATATTAAAAAATCACACTAAAGCTTTTAGCGACATAGGATCTAGTGACATTTCTCACAAATGTCGCTATAGACTATAATGACACTTACATATGCCACTAAATACTAAATTAAGTGTCGCTAAATCACTTTATGGTGGAACTTAAAAAAAATCAATAATTATTACACTAAAAATATGAATCAGTGACATTCTTTTAATGCCACTAAATCCAATGTCGGAAAAAGCTAAATTTGTTGTAGTGAGGAACTTTTCAATGTTGTTGGATCTCATCATACTATACGGATTTCGAGTAGTTCACTTTGAGAAATAGGTTACATAAGTTATATTTGGGAGCCTATAGATTTAGCAGGGTTATTGAAAAATCATGAAATTATCATGAAGAATGCATGAATTTCTTTTGCATGTTGGTAGAACTAAACACAATCTAAAGATGGAATGTCACGGGAAAACATGGAGATTTATATGTATGCATTGTTGAAATGATATTTTATGATAATGACTATTGTGCTATGATTATTGAGTCTATTAGACTAAAGAAGTCACTTAGTATCACAATGAGTACCGTATAAATGACTTTAGTGGGTACATTTTGAAGTTCAATAGTATTGTAGATGAGATTAAGCAAAGGGTTTTTTTTTATAAAATCTGTATTAAGACGGGTGGAGAAGGAATCCTTTAAGAATAAGTGAAAACAATAATGCTAAGGGTTTGTGCCTAGAATGTTCGAGGAAGAATGCAAGGTTAAAGATTGATTGTATTATAAAGTTTATTTAATTCATGAGGAGAATTGTATTGGGTTGATAATGATTAAAATATGAATCAAGTTACTTTAGAATTATGAAATTTATGATGAAGGTTCTTATATGTTTTATAATGACTTCAACATAGGTTAGCTTACTTATGAATGACAGATTTTCTAGTGAGCATGTGCTTCAGTAATAAAAGGGTATTGGGGGTGATAAGCAACAATTTGATAGAGTTTCATATGGCTATAAGTATCCTACTAATATAGAGATGATAATGTTCGAGTCATTGTATGGTTTAACTATTGTAGTTAGGCATGCTTAGATGATAGTTCTGATATTGTAGCTGTGGGATCACCTTTGATTCAAGAGAAAATTGAACAAGTTCAGTTGATACATAAGAGGATAAGAGCAGCTTAGGATACGTAAAAGAGATATGCAGACCGAAGACATCGACCTCTTGAGTTCCAAGTCGAGGATAAAGTTTACCTTTGGGTTTCACCGAGTAAGGGAATAATGAGGTTTTGGAAAAAGGGTAAGCTCTGTCCAAGATTCATTTGACCCTACGAGATCCTTGAGCACATACACAAGGTAACTTACCAACTTGGTTAACCAGC
This sequence comes from Amaranthus palmeri, assembly GCA_019776075.1. Classification (NCBI taxonomy): domain Eukaryota; kingdom Viridiplantae; phylum Streptophyta; class Magnoliopsida; order Caryophyllales; family Amaranthaceae; genus Amaranthus; species Amaranthus palmeri. Next base: position 157,259 of record JAAKBH010000462.1, read on the forward strand.
TTCTATTGACCAAGCGCATGACGTGTTGCACGTATATTAGCTAAGACAGTACATCAAAGACGACTCACATATTCTCTAGCTGGAGGCACTAAGCCTTGATGACACCTTGTAGTATGAGGACATACATGTTCAGATTTTAGCAGACTCGTGATACCCGTCGAGGTAGTGTTGCACTTGTCAAAGTGTTGTGGTGAAACCACATTGTTGAAGAACCCACATGGGAGGCTGAGGATGCTACGAGGCGAGAGTACCCGCAATTGTTTGAGCATGTACCATATATGTGTAATCCCACGTTTTTTTTTAAAAGAAAAAGAAAAATAAAATAAAATTATTTTAAAACTTTTCAGAGATTTTAGAAAATTTTAAAACTGATATTTTAGAAAATTTTAAAACTGACATTTTAGAAAATTTTAAAACTGATATTTTAGAAAATTTTATAACTAATATTTTAGAAAATTTTAAAATTGATATTTTAGAAAACTTTAAAACTGATATTTTAGAAAATTTCTAAAACTGATATTTTAGAAAATTTTAAAACTGATATCTTAGAAAATACTATATTTAGAAAACTTTAAAACTGATATTTTAGAAAATTCTAAAACTGATATTTAGAAAACTTTAAAACAGATTTTTAGAAAACTTACAAACTTATTCTTTTCAAAAACTGAAAGTTAGTTTTCTTCTGGAAGGAAACCGTGTATCAGTTTTAAAACTGATATTTTAACCTACCTCATTTTTATACTGATAAATTAAACTGTTTTTTTTTCATATTTCACCAAATCAGTTTTCTCTCTTCCTTTTCTAATTCTTTTTCTCTCATTCACCATTTTTCTTTCTTTACACCTATTATCAAATTCTTTTTGATCTCCATTATAGTATTTTCATTCTTTAAATATCATATATACAAATTCTAAACTATAATCATACTTTAAAGTCAAGATCTTAAAAGAAAGTTTGATATGAGCATACATTTATGTTCTAGGGCTCTTTTCACAAGGTAATCTTCGATGTCCATCTATTTAGGATTATCCCGTTAGTATCATGTGCTATGTGATATTAAAGTGTTTAAATGGGATGTTTGATTTTTATATGATATTATTTTTTGTGTGACATTATGTTTTACCATTTAATTCTCAATTTATCTTGAATATTATTTTTGTCAAACCTTGAGTTTAAAATTATTTATTTTTGATAAAACTTGTATTATTATTTTAAACCAAGTTTGATATGGTTTTAAATTTGAAAGAAAAGTATTTATCTTATTATTTTATGAAAGTTATATTATTATTTTAATTATGGTTTTAAAAGACAATTTTGGTCGAAAATGAAATACTTATGATATTAATTGTTGTTCTCACCAAATTGATGTTAAGAAGGTGATATGAGATTTCAGATGGATATTCCTGAAATATATTTATTGAGAAAATTTACAATCATTTTACATAAAATGTATAATGTGATGTTTGATTATATGTTTATGTGCTCACTACTAATTAATAAAATATATTAAATCACGTAAAGTGTAACGATGGGAATGAAACTCTTATATTTGTTGTGATCCAAGTATAAGAGTGATGAACAGGTTGCCCTGTTTGGTTAGTATAGCTGCCGACAGGTTATTATTATTATTATTTTTGATGCTCGATACGATTTTTGGTCTTCCTTCTATTTGTTGTGATCCAAGTAGAAGGGGTGTGCACATTAGGGTTACCTGAGACTACTCTGCTGGCCTTGATGAATTATTTTGGGGTGACGACCTCTTGATGAAGTAGGTATAGGGGTAAAGCCTCGGCCTACTGGCGTTCTCGTTCCCTCAAATTAAAATTGGATATATGTGTGGTCATCATTAAATATCAAATTAATTAAATGGCTTATGTTTTATTTTATTTTATACTCATAAAATTTGATATTTAACTCAGCTTGATAATATTTTATTTTCTACAATTATTTTAACTCAATTATATTTTGTTTTTCTTAAATTATTTTCAAACTAAACTGTTTTACGGGATGGAGTTGGAATTACTCAGTTTATCTGATTTTGGGAGTTTTTCCTTGTTTTCTTGTATTCTTATTTTTGCAGGTTATTGACCGCGTGGGAATCGTCGAGTGAGGTTCACCTAGAAAAATAGTTTTTATTAGTAGTCACGTTTCAGTTGAATTTCACTTCCAGTTGTAAAAATTGTGTAGATCTTAAATTGTATAGGATTATTTTATATAGTTGTTTAGCCTTACATTTATTCCTTATCAGGGATAGATGTGGCGGTAACGCTCCCATGAGTAGGTTTTAGCTCATGTTTTCTTTAAAAGTGTTTTTAAAATTTGGACCTATTTATGGGGGTGTTACAATATGTTACCCGTATATGTAGTTAGTTAGTGTTGCCTCTCCCTAGTTTGTTAGAAATGTGTTCAGCAATGTCTACTTAAGTAAGTTCGAGGACGAACTTTATTTCAAGTTCGGTAAAATTGTAAGATTCTGAGAGAGAAATTAATTAGGATTATTTATATTTAGGGTAGTACAATGAGAATAATCATTATTGTGGTTATTTTGTGGTTATTTACCTTGTAAAATATAGCTAGTTCAAAAATAATATTAGCTGAGGAACTTGTTTTGAGATAAATATAATGTGGCCATGTGGGTATTTTATATTGGGTTTAACTTCAAGGACGAAGTTGTTTTAAGTTGGATAGAATGTAACATTACGAATTTTTAGAAACAAATTATTTTAAGATAGAAATAAATTACTAATATTATATATTGGAGTTAAAGAGGATTTAATAATTATAACTTATGAGAAATTGGAAGAGGATCCTAATTAGTGGAGGACCCAGAATTCAATTTTAGTGAGAGCACAATAGACAAAATAAAAATCATTTATACAAAAAAATTATTGTTTTCAATTTAATGCCGTGCAAATATATTTTATAATAACCATACAACTAATCAAAAACATATATACAACTAATTTAAAATTTAAATCATTGATAATGATTGAAAGTAATCAAGAAGAATAATCAACTAATGAAGAATATGAATATAATTTATGTATGTGTTGAAATATGTAATCTCAATTAAGGATGCTAATCCTAAAAGCAATGAAGCAATTTCGACAATATGCCTACAAGACCCTTAGATCCTGTAGAAAGGAGGAGTAACTCCTCAGGACGAACCGTCCAGAGAGAAAGCCATATGAATCACTACAGGAGTAACTTCTCAGGACGAACCCTACAAGGCAAAAGCAATGGATATGCTGACATGGCAAGCCAACAGCTGTAAAAGTACTATCCTAAGTACCATTGCAACTCGGGTAAGGCAAGGCACCACACCTACCTCGTACCTTGTTGTACTATGGCACACTAGAAGCCACAATAAGGGGACCACCTTCTGAGAGGTCACCACTCTACGAAAGCCACGACAGCTATAAAGATATTCTTTGTCTCCTCTACCTTGACATCAGAATATTCCATGCAAGGTAAAAGCCTAAACAGCCCTTAGGGTTTGGGGAACTCTCTACTAAACCCTCCACTATAAATACACAGTGCCATGCACTACATATAGAGAGAGAACTTAACGTAAGATAAGCCAACTCAACTCTTTATACTTACAACTAGTTAAACACTTCAATTCATCTCAGTTCCCTTACTGACTTAAGCATCGGAGGAGGACCCCCGGAGTCCCCTCTCCGGCCCTCGTTTGTTATTTTGTGTAGATCGCCCCGGACAAACGTGCTAGAACGCATCTTGTGCCTCCCCAGTGATTCATATCCATTGTGAATCTTAAGAGACATTCCCTTCATCTTTGAAGAGATTGTTGAATGTTCTTTCCAGCAGGAACAATTTGGCGCTAGAAGGAGGGTCTAGAGTTCTTTCTAGCAATTTGTTCACTCACCCAAGCCAAACACTAGCCTTTACTTTAGCTAAAATGACCAACCAAAAACAAGCATCACGATCCAAGTCCGGAGAACGTAGATTAGCTAAAGCAGGAGGATCTACAAATCCACCTATGAATGTCGAAAGCCATTTTGTAAGTGACCCAAATCCTTACACGGAGCAAGAGTTGAACCCTCTTTTAGCTCACGACCCCGTTGTTGCAAGGAACGATGAGGTCTCAGAAGATGAAGAAGTAACACCTTCGGTGGTAAGAGCCCCACGCATCAAGAGTGGTCTTGTCACACCACCAAGTGGAGGTTTAACCACGGAAGAGGTTGCTACGTTGGCACATGGTTTGACACAAGCAATCATTGCTGCAAGGAACAGCCCAGTGGCGACGCCTTCTCCCCGGAGGACATCTGCAGCGAGCCATCCAATTCCTTACCTCCCCTACGATGAAGATAAGGCTGAAGGAAGAAACTGTGCAACTGAACGGGTAGCCGCCGAGCAGAGGACTGGAAACGTGAAAGATAGGCTAGGGTCCCGAATCATTTCTGTAAAGGAAAGATTAGGTCCCGTACCTGACGAGGACCATTCTCGCACTCCTGGTCAGAGTAACGCCCATGACAATCTAGTGCACGAACAAGTGGTCCAAAGCCTTTTGAAAAGTCGTATCCCAGAAGAATCCGCTGCATCCTCAGGAAAAAGGAGAAGTGTATACAGCCGGCTTGGTCTCATCAACTCCGTCCTCAAAGGACGGGTGGGACGAAAAAAGAACGATGATTATGAGGAAGACCTTGGACCCAGTTCTAGGATGCCACGACGCTCCCAAATTTCAGGATTTGGGAGGTGTGAGAAAAGCAAAGAAGAAACATGCCAAGATCAGGTTGGAGGAGAACGGAAAGATGTGGAATATCCTAGAAACAAACGAAATTGGCCCGGAGGAGGTAAAAAGCTGAATATTTCCTCCCCAGCCGAAAAGATTCGCAAACCGAACACTTCACCGTTCTCGCCTGAGATCGTGAACATTCCTATGGACAGGGTAAAGCTTCCTAGTCACGTTAGATTCGACGGGAAGACTGACCCCACTAATCATCTCAATGCTTACCAAGGGCACATGTCTTTGGGAGCACACAGTGACGCGTCCTGGTGTAAGAACTTTGCACTAACCATGACAGGGTTAGCGCAAACGTGGTTTCAGTGCCTCCCCGAAGATTCTGTCTCCAGCTTTGACGACCTAGCAGCCCGGTTTATGAGTCAATATGCACCTTTTATCAGAAAGCCTAAGCAATCCGTCGAGATGATGAAATGCAGGCAAAGAAGGGAAGAACCTCTTAACGATTACATCGCTCGATTCAGTACTGAATGTCTGACCATCTCCAAACCGAAAGATTCCATCATACTCTTGGCTTTCAGGTCAGGTCTGAGTGATGATAGACCGGAAATTCGAAGATTTAAAGAAGATGACGGATGGATTAATATTCACAATATGGATGACGTCAGAGAAAGAGCGGAAAGATTCACAGCGTCAGAAAATTTTAAGCATATCGCCGCTGGTTTAAGAGGGGAAAAGCCAGAAAACAAAGGCCAGAATCACAAGGAGACGTACCCTGACCACCGTCACGATGGCCAAGAAAGAAGGAAAAACAAAGGCGCTCTCGAGGAAAGAGGTCCCAGGGAAGACCCAAGGAGGCCTACCCTCAGAACCTTCGCTCGATTTACCCCTCTGAATACCCCTAGAGCACGAATCTTCGAGTTACACCAGAATTCCAAACTGTGGGAGAGGCCAGCACCCACTCGCAGGACGGGAAATAATTTGGCTCAGTTCTGTGATTTTCACGGAGCGCCAAGACATTCCACCGAGAACTGCAGGACACTAAAAAACAACCTGGAGGACCTGATCCAAAGGGGTTAGTTCAAGAATTACATAAAGTGGGAGGATGAACAGAAGAACAAAACAGGAGCCGAAAGAAAAAGAAATCCAGGCCCTGATCGTGGAGAAGAAGAAACAAAGAAACAGAAGAAGGCCCCGTTTTCGTAATTTTTGAAAAATCAGGAGGATTGACAGATGAAGAAGCTCACCTAAGAGCCGTGGCTCAACCTGTGGCCAGGGTCTTCAAAGTGCACAAAGATGCTGAAGCTCCTCGCTGTCTCGACATGACATTCACCCGGGAAGATGGCAAAGGAGTGATGTTTCCCCATTCAGACCGTCTGGTCATGATTGTCGAAATAGCAGAACAACCTGTTAATGTTATATACAAAAGCTGTTGGGACAGAATGGATGTCGGAGGACATTACCTTCTAAAAGCAACAACTCCGATTGTAGGGTTCTCGGGAGAGTCTATGAGGTCCGAAGGCAAAGTTACCCTTCCTGTCACACTACAAGACCAGGAAGGAGTGACTGTTACCTATACACAAGAGTTTTACGTCATTGATGCTCCCACAAGGTACATCTGCATCCTGGGAAGGAAGTTCTTGGGAGATATCACTGAAATCCCCTCCTCTTTCCATCAAACGCTCCTCTTCCTAGGGGCAAAAGGGAGAGTAGGACGGGCCAGAGGCTGCCAACAGATGGCCAAAACATGCAACATGATCAAGGCAGTTCGTTCTCCTAAACTCAGACCCAAGAGAAATGAGGAAGAGAAAGAAGAAGTAAGAAGTAAGAAGGTTTGTGTGGAAGAAGCCGCAAGAGATTTGGGATCTATCCTAACCCTCCGAGAAAAGGGACTCGTAGAAATCGATCCTCGACCCATACACGAGGAGGAATCCAATAACAAAATACCACCCAGGTCGCTTGAGCCTGAAGAGTCGGAACTTGAAGAAATACCCCTAGAAGAAGGGACAGAGAGAATGATCAAGATAGGGAAAACCTTGTCACCGGAAGCAAAAGCTGAACTCTCTCAACTCATGAGGGAAAATGCAGATCTGTTCGCATGGTCAGCCGCCGACATGCCTGGAATCGATCCTGCCACCATCACACACAAATTGAACGTGGTGGAAGGGTCGAAATCGGTCAAGCAAAAGAAAAGAAGCATGGCGCCAGAGAAAGAGAAAGTTGCCGAAGAAGAAGTTAGAAAGCTCCTAGATGCAGGATTCATAGAACCCTGTCCGTACCCAGAATGGTTGGCAAATGTGGTACTAGTCTCTAAGGCCACAGGAGGGTGGAGAATGTTGCATTGACTTCACCAACCTGAATAAGGCGTGCCCGAAAGACTTTTACCCGTTGCCCAGGATTGATCAGTTGGTAGACTCTACCGCAGGGCATGCATTGCTCTGCTGCATGGACGCATTCTCAGGATACCACCAAATTTTCATGGATCCTGCAGATAAGGAAAAAACCCCTTTCATCTGCCCAAACGGAGTCTACAACTATAAAATGATGCCCTTCGGCCTGAAAAATGCTGGAGCGACATATCAGAGATTGATGGACCAGATCTTCGCCAGCCAACATGGCAGAAACTTGGAAGTATACGTTGACGACTCCATAGTCAAGAGTAAGACAGAGGAAGATTTAATTCCCGACTTGAGGGAAACCTTTGAAAACATGAGGAAACACAGAATGAGGCTGAATCCCAAGAAATGTGTTTTTGGGATTCGATCTGAAAAGCTCCCGGGGTTCATGGTGTCGCAAAGGGGCATAGATGCCAACCCTGCTAAAGTCCAAGCAGTCTTAGACCTGACAGAGCCAAAATCGAAAAAAGACATCATGAGACTCACAGGAAGGATGGCAGTCTTAAACAGAGGAAGATTTAATTCCCGACTTGAGGGAAACCTTTTTTGATTTTTTGGGTAGATATTATTGTTAATTACTTGCTTGTTTTTATAGGAATAATCTGGGCAGATTTGAGGAAAGACAGAAATAATGTTTAGCCTGACTAAACTAAACTATTTAGACACAAACAAAATTTCACTTCTTGTTGCATATGGGCATTTACAGTGCATCAAAGTGCTGCAACTTTCTTGCAAAAGACCAAACAAGCAATACAAATATATGTGACGTGAAACCAAAATAACATTATTTATAAAGTGTTTTATAAAAGAAATGAAGATATGGAGGGTTGATACACACAGCCATGGAGATTCTAAATACTAGTCTCAAATCCCAAAGAGGTCTAAACTGGACACTGGTTTTATGCCAATAATAAAGATTTTCGTGGTTTACAGTTTGACATAGTGAACATTAGTTATCAGGAGTGCAGTTTGAACAGAAGGAAGGGCAAAATTACTAGTTAGTCATGAATATTCTAAATGATATGAACCTAAAAAAAATTATATTTATATTAATCGGGTCATTAACGGGTACCCGGATCAATTTGAAATCGGCCCATGACCCGACCGGGTTAAGGCGGGTTGGGTACCCGACCCGGACGTTTTAATTTTTTATGATTTTTGACCCGCCAATTATGAAGCGGGTCGACGGGTCAGCGGGTCGGGTCGGGCGGGTCGGGTATTTTTGAACACCCCTAATGGCAGCCCTCTCCAGGTTCATAGCAAAGTCTGCTGAAAAATCTCTACCGTTCTTCAAGGTATTGAGAGGCAATAAAAGTTTTTTCTGGGGAGAGGAACAACGTAAAGCCTTTGAAGAATTGAAAAGTCATCTCCACAGTCTACCCACGCTCGCCCGACCTGTAACAGGAGAAACCCTCTATCTCTACGCCGCCGCCTCATAAACCACGGTGAGTGCTGCGATTGTTAGAGAAGAAGGGAATGTGCAGCAGCCCATATACTTTGTCAGTAGGATCTTACTTGATGCTGAGACAAGATACCCCTTGATTGAGAAAACTACCTATGCCGTAGTCATAGCTGCAAGGAAGCTGAAGCCCTATTTTGATGCCCATCAAGTAATAGTATTGACTGACCTACCCTTGGAAAAATCATTGGACAAGATCGAAAGATCAGGAAGGTTAGCTAAGAGGACCATCGAATTGAACGGATACGGGATAAAGTATCAAGCCAGGACAGCTATCAAGGGACAAACTTTAGTTGATATCTTCGCTGAATGCTCATATAACCCCAAAGCAAGATTGAATGCACAGGTCTGGCAATTACTCACAGATGGTTCTTCAAGGAATATGGGAGCAGGAGCAGGAGTAGTTTTAATATCCCCAGAAGGGAAAACTATAGAGCACGCCCTCAAGTTCTTGTTTAGGGATACAAATAACGAGGCAGAATACGAAGCAGCTATTGCTGGGCTACAACTTTGCAAAGCCCTGGAAGCAAAACATGTGAAGCTGAAAATGGACTCCCAGCTGGTAGGGTATCAGATTCTGGGAGAATACGAAGCCAGAGAACCATCCATGCAAAAATACCTAATGAAGGTTAAAAGCTTGATAGCACTCTTTGACAGCTTCGAAGTGGAGCGACTACCCAGGTCGCAGAATGAACAGGCTGACTGTAACACCCCGAGATTTTCCGACTTCATTAATTAATATCTTAATAACTTTTAGGGATTTTATAATATTATATTAATTTTCAAGTAGTTTAATAAGTTTCGTTTGTAAACGAATTTAAATATTAACGTATGTTTATATTAAAAATACAACTACGACTTCTAAATTAAAGAGGTTCGAATCAAATTATTATTTTATTAAAATGTGTGGGCACATGAAAACGAGTTTTCTAAGGGGGCATTTCAATAAAGTGAATCTAGGAATAATAATAATAATAATAATAATAATAATAATAATAATAATAATAATAATAATAATAATAATAATAATAAAAATTAATATTAATAATAATAGCCTTGATAAGAGTACTAATAAAACCCTAGCACTTAAGACTCAAGAGTCGTCATTTCAATTTGTTTTTCTAAGAGACAAACCCATTTCCATTCTCCCTTCTCTTTCTTCCTCCTTTCCTCTCTTCTCCCTTCCCCCACCAGCCACTGGCGGCACCGCCCAGACAGCAGCCGGCGGCCACCCTCCTTCCCCTTCTCTCACGTCCGGCAGCCACCACACCCGGGTGGCTTGACCTCGCGCGCCACCACCGACAGCAGCCTAGGCTGCCTCATGTTCCTCTTCTCTTATTTCTTCTCATTGTAAGCTATATTTCCCCCTCTTTGTAAGAAATCCTTTACCTAATTTAAGTTTGTATGTTTTTTCATATTTAATCTCTTATTATTTAGAGTCTATATTTGTTAAATTTGAGTATGTTATCTTGATTTTTTTTATGGGTTTGGTGATTATGGTGAATTGAAAATAGATATTTAGAGTTTATATTATAATGAATTTAGATGTGGTATTTTGGGTAAATTGATGAACCTTGGTTTAGATTAAGTTATATCTTGATAGAATTTAAAGTGGGTAAGTATTAGAAGGTATGATTTGAACTTGTATAAGTTAGGGTTTGATGAATTTAAATGTAGTATGTACTACTTTTGTAGCTTGGATGGTGTTTAATAATTGAAAATCTTGTATAAGCTTGTGTATGTGACATGGTTGATGAATGATGGCTAGTTATTGTTTATATGACTTTACTCATGGTGGTGTGACTAGTATTGTTGATACCCATTGTTGTAGAATAAATGATAATAATAATAATTACTAAGAAAAATTAAGGTCGCGATTGTCATTAATGAAAGTATTGCCGTGATTATAGTCGTTTGATGAGGTGATTAATTTTGAGCTTGGTCGTTATATTGATATGTTTAATGGTGATGCTAAATTATACGACTTTGACCCAAGTTATACGAATCGTTATTAATTCGTCAAGCTACAAATTTAATTTATTCTTAATCGTTTTATTCTAAAACCTTGGAAAAGTAATAAATCATCACTACCATAAGTAATATGATTGATGATTTGGTGTAATATCATATATTATGTGTCCCTAAACTTTCCCATTAGTAGTTTGATTAAAGCACAAGCATAGAGTCGCGTTAGTTCACTTGAACCCATCTTTGTGTAGAATTCATTGGACTCTAATGTTATGGTTTGATTGGAATTGATGACGTGGTTCATGTGTGAGCATGAGTTGAATTTATTGCATGAGTGCGTTTAGAATGCGTATTAGTTTGAATTGAAACTTGTTCGGCTAATAGTGTAGTTTGTATGGAGTCAGTGCTCCTTGAATGATGTGAAGTAGGCTTATTAGTCTTACTTTTAACGTGTATAGGTGCCCGGTTCATAAGAGGGCCGTAAGAACCTCCTTCGAAGTGATTTTTGTGACTTGTTGTCTTGCAGCAGCAGGTAAGTACACGCAGTAGCTAATTCTTGTATCTTGAATATGTTTTCTCTGCGTAGCAATATTATATGAGCTATGTTATATATGAACTGCTATTAAATATTATTAAGTTAGTGCTACAAGTGGAAATCAGTCGTAGACATAGTAGGAATGAGTTCTGATATCGCAAGACTAGAATGTTGGATTGTACGAGATTGGAATGAGAATAAGTCCCCTTATTTGAAGGGACATTAAGTTGGATATTTACTGTGACTCCACTGGATTGGTACCCCAGCTGGATTAGTTCCCGGAGGCATGGACCGTCTATATATGGTCGCTGTACGGGGGTATGATCATACTTTGCCATTGGGCGCCGGCATGGCCGTCACCGTCCTTGGCTGAGGTGTTGCCATGTGGGTCTTGCAAACCCCAATATGGTGGCCTCTAGTCACATAAGAAGATATATAAGAGCAATTGAAGAGATAGAAGACGGTGAAGAAATTGAGAAGTGTATTGAATTGAGAAATAGATGGAGTAGAGGTTTACACGTTTGGATACCTTCCTCACCTTGCTTTGTCGAAATCGTTTATTAGTTACGTATGCATAATTATATTTATTGTTAGTTACTGACGTGTACTGTCTGTTTCCTTGTTGATGGATTGTCTTTGATGGCCCTGCTATGACACGTTGGTCTATGACTTTACGTTGAGCAGTAGGGGTATCATAGATAGCACTTGCAGGTTTTTTTTTTTGGAGTTTATTTGCATTGCATACGGGGGATTGAGTGAGAATCTTGACACGTGCCATGTCCTAACTGTTTTTGACAACACATGTAGTTTTTGAATTGTAACTGCGTATATTTTTTTGGTTGAGGCGAGTGTCCTCCTTTTGATGTAATTAGTTCCGCTGCAAAGTTTATTTCGCTTTATATTTCGTTATAGTATCTTGAATGGCCTGTTTAGCTGGTTATGTTTTTGAAAACCTAAGTGTTTACATGGGAACCACGATCCATGCTTAGCATGTCGACAAAGGTTTTGGCGATGACCATTCCGCCGTGATTTTGTTACAAGGCTATTAATGCCTCTTCTCATGACGTTTTAATGTTTGTGATTCTTTTGGTGCGTTAAAATTTAAGGCAGATGCTGCTGAAATTTCCGTAGGATTTTGTTTGAAAGTTTTTCTATAACCTCTTTAATCAAACTTAAACATTATCCTTTTATTTTATTTTATCTTTTTTCTTTATTTTAAATTATTTTAAATGTAACACCCGAATTTCCTCCGTTCTCTTCCGGTTTTGGTTCCGTTTAGAGGGTCGGAAATTCAGGGGTGTTACAGGTGGTATCAGAGCCAGTGGTTCCTATCTTTCCTAAACACTTCGTGTTTTCTCTAATGCTGATCATTGTTTTGTTTTCGAAGTTAACCTGCTTTGAGAGTTTGGGGTAGATATGGGATAGGTGCATATTACATTGCCATACATATGATTATCATTGCACGTGAATAGGTAAATAAATAGTTTGTTTAGCTCATTTTAAAACTTATTTTCATGTATGTTAATTTTTTTTATAATTAAAAGTTATGATTGTAGTTTGAATGATGATATGATGCTAAACAATTAAGTAGATGTGATTTATGTGTTATCCGAGTATTAATGACAATTGTTACGTATGTTGGACAATTCATGAGTTGCGTGATAGATATTAAGTACGGCAAATAGTGTATGGATAATGGACTTATAGAGAAGTTGGTGGTAACTGGCATTTCCTTTTGATTGTAAGGATGGTATAAACTTTGGTCTTATGTGCTTTAACATTTGTTCATGTTAATTGTTTTCGCAAAGCTTATGAGTTCGATATTGATCTTACACATAAATTCAATGCTTATTTGTTTGTTTGAACATTTCATTGGTCAAATACATTCGTTCCTCATTATAAAGAATGTGGTGACCATAATTCTTTTGAAGATTGTTAATGATTGCGCAAGTATGATTGTAAGTAGTGTAAACACGAATAAGGATGAGGAATTTAAAAATAAATAAACAAATAAATAAATAATAGGATAATATTTACACGTGATTGTAAATGAAGTTGATTAGTTAGATAATTGATATAACCTGTAAATAAAGTCTTGATCATATATTTAGGATAATATTATAGTTTTTGAAGTCAAGCTGGTGATTTATGTAAATGAAGTGGTAGCACGAGTGTGAGTTTTTTTTAAAATTTTATTTAGTCATGCATCGAGTCATGGATTATAATCAAGAAGTGATGTAAAAACTTAGAGTATGTTTAAGTAATCAGATTATGTACCTGATAACGTGAAAGATTAATTATTTAACTCATACAAGTGCACGGAAGTTTCAAGTACAATTCGGAGTAATGTCTAACCAACCCTAATATGTTATATAAATGATTTTCAGTTAGATTTTGAAAATGTCTCCCAAGTGTAAGAGTCAGGAGGTGATGATGACCATTCTACATTATGGTGGGTTTAACCATCGACCACACCAATTTTTCGTTGTATATATTTTCTTAGTTATCAATAATATTAAGTATCATATTAGTATAGTACATTGCATTGGCTTGTGTCATGTTCCTTGGATTAAGTGCAACGACTTAGAGAATTACATGTTTATCGTAGTATGGATCATTTTGAAGACATTGGCTAAGCTGATAATCCAATTATAGTACTAATGGGTTGTTACGATTGAGTTGAAGGATTTTATAGATGGGATAGTCATGAATGTGGTGATTGAATCTTTAGGAATACTCTATATTGTTCTTGTCCAAAATTTTATTGTAGAATGTCTTCCTAAATGTATATCTTAAATAATGATTCAGTTGTAGAAATAAAGTTCTCATCTATATATATAAAACTCACTAACATTTTAAGGTAAAGTGTTGAGTCTTTGATTGTTTAGATGTAATTGTCTAGCTAAAGTAAGTAATTCAAAAGTCAAATGAGTTGTTTAAATATTAAAGTGGGGTTTTCTCTTTTAAATTAAAATTTTAGTAGTATACGAGTATTTCCTGAAACTTTTCTATATGAAAATGTCTTGAAATTGACTTATATCATGTTATTATTTATTAGTAAAAGTTATAATATATGTCCATTTACTAGTAGGCTATGGTTATCAAACACTACCTTGAATGATTTTACTACCCTTACTACATCAATTTCATCCATGCCTTGTTAAAACATTTGATATTGGTGTTGAGTTTTTGTGTGGCATAGTCATGTCTACCAATAACGCTTTCCAAACTCATACAGTGATTGAGACTGATGCTTTGAATTGGTTGATGTAATATATAACATTTCCTAAACATCTTATGTATGTAGTGAGACCTTAAGAATCGGGTGAGAGTAAAAGCGATAGTCAACCTATTAGCCTGAGTTATTTAGTTTATAGATATTTTGATGAATTATACACTATAAGGGCCCCCTGTTATTTATTTTGATTTCGTAAGCATCCAACCCTCATCATAATTAATATAGTATTCATGTTTGTCATGTGATAACGACCTTAAATGCACTACACTTTATATAGTATTCATGTTTGTCATGTGATAACGACTTTAAATGCACTACTCTTTTGTCAAAAACGAGTTGATGTGGTTCTTCAGATGAAATATGCGTTTTTTTTTCCCTTCTTAAAGACACATGAGTTTGAGTAACAAAGGAGAAACGTGTTATTCGCAAATTCTCTGGTTTTAGATTGTACTCCGTAGATACATAATATATCTTTTCGTACATAAGTTGGTAACTTTATGTTAAGGTGGATAGTTAAAGAATAATCATCATAAACAAATTGCACGCGAAGAGCCTATGGATTGATACGAGAGAGCACTATTGATGAGTAAAGACCGATAATTGAGTCTTAATAAATGCTTGTATACGTGATAATTTTTTTTTTTTTAATCAGATGATAATGTGAAGAAGAATCGTGATGATTTTAAAGCGTTAACTAAAAAGAATAACAATTGAATTTATTTTAATAAAAAAAAAAAAGAGAATAGATTCATTGATATTAAAAATTGTCTTCTCATGGCCTTCTGGGCAGTTACAAGACATAAGGATAAAATAATCTAATGATAAGGTGAAATGAGCGTCTTTGAACACATAAGATACAAGTAAATATTTTAAGTACTTTAGAGTATCTCATTGATCATCACTTATCCTGCTAGCTAGTGTTTTAAAATGATAACGTTTATATGAGACTCCAAATGAAGCTCGGCTTTACATATGTTACTGTTTTAATAATGATTGGTGTGATACGTGGTAAATTAAGTTTGAAAAGTGACTTCATGAAGATAATATAGTCCTAATAAAAGTCAGAAGCGTTTCAAATCTAAATATTGAAGAAACGAAAATGAATATGTGAATAGTTATAATTTGAGAGATGAAGCGAGATAAAAAAAATTATGTCCTAATCAATTATTATACAAATCATTATTATGCGATAAATAGAGTTAGATAATATTAACACTTGTGTCAAGAAGTGTTTTGATTTGATGTTACGAATTCATTGGATCGTAATAAGCATGTAATGAAATGAGTTTTGAAATTTTAACGTGTTTTGATACAACCATATATGTTAGAGTTGTCATCTCTAAGTTCGCATCTTAAGTTGAAGGGTGATTGAATTCCACTTATTTGCAAGGGAATATTTGTGATGCATAATTTCAAGTGCTGCATTATTTTGTTAGCTTTGTGTTGTTTGTACTTTAGTATAGTGTTAGAATTGTTGATGTAACAGTCATATGGTTGAGGTAACGGTGTTATAACTAGTTAGAGGCAGTGTTGTGATGAAAATGTTACATATTGTGAAATTAGTACCTGTATCGCAACTTTATCAAACTTGTATTGATGTGTCGCTTTGCTATTTATATTGGAAATTCTTGTGATGTATACATAAAATGTCATCTTTAGTACTGGTGTTATATATGTACATGATGCCTTACTTTAGTCATACATTAGTTCGCGATTTTCTCTTGATATAAATCCTATACTTCAACATATCTAGTCGTATGGTAAATCAACAACTGAAAAATGTTGGTGACCTCTATGTTGTCATTCCTGATTCTAAATCATTCTCATATTATCGTTATTAGAATGCGAATATCATGATGGATAAAGGAGGGTATTGTTAAACAATTATGATATGTGTATTAATATGATGGTTGTGAGCGTATAATTATTAGCTACGGTAACTTGCAAAAATGTGGTACATATAAATAAATCATACACTTGAAACATGTATTATGTTCGGAGTTATTAATTTGATTTGTTAATCTACTAATCGAGTCTGATGTATAATTTAATATGTTATAAAATAATCTGATCATACATGATTAGTGAAAAGAACATTTCATGTTAAGTAAAAAGTTAGGGTTATGATATGATAAGTAAAGTTAATGGTGAATCAATTTGGGGTTGATAACCAATCAGTTTAGTAAGAATCACGTATCCTTAAGTTTAGGGCGCTTAATGGTAATACGAGTTAAGTGTTAAGCAACTTTATACTCCTTACTTTTGAGACTTTGTCGTTTTGATATTTTACCCCCATTTATGGTCTAAGTTACAATAGTTGAACCTTTCGTACATTGCAAGATTATCACAAAGTACGACCTTAGGTGGTCACGTAGAAGTTGAAAAGTTGTTTAAAGAATTTAGATAACATGACATTTCGTGTTGTTACGATCTCAAGTAATATGCTTTATAAGTCGCGTGTGCTAAACCCCGAACCCTTAGACCTTGATGAGAATTTATTTGATGAAGAAAAGCCTATCGAGATTTTTAAATTCTAAGGTGCGCAGTACGAGGAGAAAATATATAAAGATGGTGAAAGTTCTATGGGCTAACCAGCACACACAGGAGGTAACGTCGGAGACTGAGGATTCCATGCGCGAGAAATACCCATACCTTTTTCCTGATGTTAGTGAGTTACGGGGTCGTAACTAAATTCTTAAGGGGGGTAGAATGCGTTAGATTTTCGCGTGTTTGCATGCGTTTTCTCGTCTAAGATAACAATATGTCGCAATTTTCATGCTTTTGATTGATTATTTGAACCAAATTGTGTGATATCTACATGTTTTCGATTAATTGTTTTAATTAAATTGTGTGATATTACATGCTTTGTGATCGGTTGTTGGGCCAATGTAGGTGATCACAAACACTCGAAATGAAACATGAATAAATATATTTTGATAGATTGAGTATCCTTGTGTCAAAGGTGTCGATAAGGACACGATTCGTACGTCAATTCATGAGCTGAAATAAATAAAAACACCTTCTCGAGTTACTAGAAACATAAACTTTTCAGGGTTGTACTCTTGTTACCTCAGTTTCGGGGACGAAACTCTTTTTAAGGGGGGTAGTCTGTAACACCCCGAGATTTTCCGACTTCATTAATTAATATCTTAATAACTTTTAGGGATTTTATAATATTATATTAATTTTCAAGTAGTTTAATAAGTTTCGTTTGTAAACGAATTTAAATATTAACGTATGTTTATATTAAAAATACAACTACGACTTCTAAATTAAAGAGGTTCGAATCAAATTATTATTTTATTAAAATGTGTGGGCACATGAAAACGAGTTTTCTAAGGGGGCATTTCAATAAAGTGAATCTAGGAATAATAATAATAATAATAATAATAATAATAATAATAATAATAATAATAATAATAATAATAATAAAAATAATAATAATAATAATAATAAAAATTAATATTAATAATAATAGCCTTGATAAGAGTACTAATAAAACCCTAGCACTTAAGACTCAAGAGCCGTCATTTCAATTTGTTTTTCTAAGAGACAAACCCATTTCCATTCTCCCTTCTCTTTCTTCCTCCTTTCCTCTCTTCTCCCTTCCCCCACCAGCCACTGGCGGCACCGCCCAGACAGCAGCCGGCGGCCACCCTCCTTCCCCTTCTCTCACGTCCGGCAGCCACCACACCCGGGTGGCTTGACCTCGCGCGCCACCACCGACAGCAGCCTAGGCTGCCTCATGTTCCTCTTCTCCTATTTCTTCTCATTGTAAGCTATATTTCCCCCTCTTTGTAAGAAATCCTTTACCTAATTTAAGTTTGTATGTTTTTTTCATATTTAATCTCTTATTATTTAGAGTCTATATTTGTTAAATTTGAGTATGTTATCTTGATTTTTTTTATGGGTTTGGTGATTATGGTGAATTGAAAATAGATATTTAGAGTTTATATTATAATGAATTTAGATGTGGTATTTTGGGTAAATTGATGAACCTTGGTTTAGATTAAGTTATATCTTGATAGAATTTAAAGTGGGTAAGTATTAGAAGGTATGATTTGAACTTGTATAAGTTAGGGTTTGATGAATTTAAATGTAGTATGTACTACTTTTGTAGCTTGGATGGTGTTTAATAATTG
This sequence comes from Amaranthus palmeri, assembly GCA_019776075.1. Lineage (NCBI taxonomy): Eukaryota > Viridiplantae > Streptophyta > Magnoliopsida > Caryophyllales > Amaranthaceae > Amaranthus > Amaranthus palmeri. The sequence goes on from JAAKBH010000462.1 coordinate 175,699, forward strand.
AAAATCTTGTATAAGCTTGTGTATGTGACATGGTTGATGAATGATGGCTAGTTATTGTTTATATGACTTTACTCATGGTGGTGTGACTAGTATTGTTGATACCCATTGTTGTAGAATAAATGATAATAATAATAATTACTAAGAAAAATTAAGGTCGCGATTGTCATTAATGAAAGTATTGCCGTGATTATAGTCGTTTGATGAGGTGATTAATTTTGAGCTTGGTCGTTATATTGATATGTTTAATGGTGATGCTAGGGATGGCAATGGGTATTGGACCCGACCCGGATCCGAGGATCCGTATCCGTTTTCACGGATCTGGGTCTTAAAAAAATAGACCCGTCGGGTCCGGGTCGGATCCGGGTCCAATTAGATTTCACGGGTCCGGATCCGGATCTGAGAAAAATACCCAGACCCGGACCCGTTTACCCGTAGACCCGTTTTATTTAGTTTACAGTGAATAGCATCACCAGCAACTACCTTCAAATGTCTGTCTTGAGAAGCAATCAATGTGTTAATAAAATCTGCAGACATGTCTTCCTCTAAAGGAAAGGGAACATCAACCAGAACATCATAACACATATTTCCGCTTGGACCCGTCTTAGCACATCTTAGCTCTAGAAAAACAAGCAAGAAAATTAATCAAGAAGAAGATGAAAAACAAGTGGGACCCGTTTTGGACCCGGACCCGGTACTGGATCCGCAATATCCACGGACCCGGATCTGGGTCCTGTAATAATAGACCCGCGGGTCCGGACCCGGATCTGGACCCAGTGCTTGAAAACGGATCTGGATCCGGGTCCACCTAGACCCGGCCCAGATCCGACCCGTTGCCATCCCTAGGTGATGCTAAATTATACGACTTTGACCCAAGTTATACGAATCGTTATTAATTCGTCAAGCTACAAATTTAATTTATTCTTAATCGTTTTATTCTAAAACCTTGGAAAAGTAATAAATCATCACTACCATAAGTAATATGATTGATGATTTGGTGTAATATCATATATTATGTGTCCCTAAACTTTCCCATTAGTAGTTTGATTAAAGCACAAGCATAGAGTCGCGTTAGTTCACTTGAACCCATCTTTGTGTAGAATTCATTGGACTCTAATGTTATGGTTTGATTGGAATTGATGACGTGGTTCATGTGTGAGCATGAGTTGAATTTATTGCATGAGTGCGTTTAGAATGCGTATTAGTTTGAATTGAAACTTGTTCGGCTAATAGTGTAGTTTGTATGGAGTCAGTGCTCCTTGAATGATGTGAAGTAGGCTTATTAGTCTTACTTTTAACGTGTATAGGTGCCCGGTTCATAAGAGGGCCGTAAGAACCTCCTTCGAAGTGATTTTTGTGACTTGTTGTCTTGCAGCAGCAGGTAAGTACACGCAGTAGCTAATTCTTGTATCTTGAATATGTTTTCTCTGCGTAGCAATATTATATGAGCTATGTTATATATGAACTGCTATTAAATATTATTAAGTTAGTGCTACAAGTGGAAATCAGTCGTAGACATAGTAGGAATGAGTTCTGATATCGCAAGACTAGAATGTTGGATTGTACGAGATTGGAATGAGAATAAGTCCCCTTATTTGAAGGGACATTAAGTTGGATATTTACTGTGACTCCACTGGATTGGTACCCCAGCTGGATTAGTTCCCGGAGGCATGGACCGTCTATATATGGTCGCTGTACGGGGGTATGATCATACTTTGCCATTGGGCGCCGGCATGGCCGTCACCGTCCTTGGCTGAGGTGTTGCCATGTGGGTCTTGCAAACCCCAATATGGTGGCCTCTAGTCACATAAGAAGATATATAAGAGCAATTGAAGAGATAGAAGACGGTGAAGAAATTGAGAAGTGTATTGAATTGAGAAATAGATGGAGTAGAGGTTTACACGTTTGGATACCTTCCTCACCTTGCTTTGTCGAAATCGTTTATTAGTTACGTATGCATAATTATATTTATTGTTAGTTACTGACGTGTACTGTCTGTTTCCTTGTTGATGGATTGTCTTTGATGGCCCTGCTATGACACGTTGGTCTATGACTTTACGTTGAGCAGTAGGGGTATCATAGATAGCACTTGCAGGTTTTTTTTTTTTTGGAGTTTATTTGCATTGCATACGGGGGATTGAGTGAGAATCTTGACACGTGCCATGTCCTAACTGTTTTTGACAACACATGTAGTTTTTGAATTGTAACTGCGTATATTTTTTTGGTTGAGGCGAGTGTCCTCCTTTTGATGTAATTAGTTCCGCTGCAAAGTTTATTTCGCTTTATATTTCGTTATAGTATCTTGAATGGCCTGTTTAGCTGGTTATGTTTTTGAAAACCTAAGTGTTTACATGGGAACCACGATCCATGCTTAGCATGTCGACAAAGGTTTTGGCGATGACCATTCCGCCGTGATTTTGTTACAAGGCTATTAATGCCTCTTCTCATGACGTTTTAATGTTTGTGATTCTTTTGGTGCGTTAAAATTTAAGGCAGATGCTGCTGAAATTTCCGTAGGATTTTGTTTGAAAGTTTTTCTATAACCTCTTTAATCAAACTTAAACATTATCCTTTTATTTTATTTTATCTTTTTTCTTTATTTTAAATTATTTTAAATGTAACACCCGAATTTCCTCCGTTCTCTTCCGGTTTTGGTTCCGTTTAGAGGGTCGGAAATTCAGGGGTGTTACACTGACGCACTGTCCAAGCTGGGCAGTGCCAGCCAACACGACATGAAAAGATCGGTCCTAGTGGAAGTCAAGCCACAAAGTGCCATACATGAGAACACAACTTCGATATTCGCCCTGGATAGGGCAAACCTGGCCCAATGGATGGAAGAGATGATAAACTTCAAGGAAGAAGGCAACCTGCCTGATGACCCAGTCAGAGCTAGGAAAATAAAGAATCTGGCTCCACAGTTTACGATGATCAATGGTGAACTATACAAAAGATCAAAAAGCGGGCCCTACTGAAATGTGTCACACCTGAAGACGCCAAGTATATCTTGCGAGAAATCCATGAAGGTGTATGCGGCCATCATCAAGGAGCTAGGTCATTAGCTCACAGAGCTTTCAGAGCGGGGTATTACTGGCCTAATACATTGTCAGACGCAGAAGATATGGTCAAGAAATGCAACATGTGTCAGAAGTTCGCCCCAGGAATCAGCATACCTTCCAATGAACTGAAGTTTATCCACAATCCTATCCCTTTTGCACAATGGGGACTCGACCTATTAGGACCATTCTCTGTGGCCCCAGGAGGAATTAAGTTCCTCATTGTAGGAGTGGATTACTTCACAAAATGGATAGAAGCAGAACCCTTGGCCACGATCACTTCCCGCAAAATTGAGAAGTTCATTTGGCAGCATATTATCACTAGGTTCAGACTACCCATCGTCCTGACCATGGATAATGGAAAACAGTTTGACTATGACACTCTCCGAGCTTATCTCAGTGACTTCAATATTCATGTGGCATACTCCTCAGTCTGTAACCCACAATGTAACGGCCAGGCTAAAGCAGCAAACAAGCAAATACTGAACGGGTTAAAGAAAAAGCTTGACGAAGCGAAAGGAAGATGGCCTGAGATTCTGTATGATGTCCTATGGTCACTCAGAACGACTCCAAAAGAAGCTACTGGTCAAACTCCTTTCAAGCTAGTATATGGTTCAGAAGCTTTGATGCCAGTAGAAATCGGGGTGCCAACCTTACGCACTCACACCTTTCAGGAAGAAGAAAATCAATAATCTAGGATGCTCGACCTAGAACTCATTGAAGAAGTAAGAGAAGAAGCATCACTAAAAATGGCAGCTTATCATAATAGAATCGCCAGAGAACTTTTCAGGAAGGAGACTTAGTCCTCAGATATGCCCAAGCAGCACAAATCCGAGATCATGGGAAACTTTCAGAAACCTAGGAAGGCCCCTATATCATAACTCGAGTCTTAGGTCATGGAGCGTACAAAATGAAAAAACCAGGACAACCAGAATTCCGGCATAATTGGAACTCTAGGGTCCTTAAAAAATATTATGTATAGCACTGAAACGAGGCAAACACTTCCTGTAATATTTTTAGCCCTTTGAGGCCGTTGTAAATACAAAAAGAGCTCTTCTCAAAAAATTCAATGAGCAGTTATGAAATGTAAAAGATCTATTAGTCAGTATAAATAGATGTACCTTAACCTTGGAAACAACAGCTTTCCAGTTAAGACAGATGTACCTTAACGAAAAAATACAAATTTTTCAGTTAAGATAGATATACCTTAACCTTGGAAACAATAGCTTTCCAGTTAAGAGAGAAAACCATAACACCTGAAAGCCAGGATTGCCCTGACTCACTTGTCCTTAAGATAAAAACTTAATAGGAGAAATGCAACATTCCTTGTTAAGCGAAATTCTTGTCTTAAATGATTTCGGTCTTCCACCGACCACCGCCATTCCTGGAGCGAGACTCTCAACAGGAAAGACCATATAATACCCAAGTGAGAGTATCTCAGACGTCCAAACAGTAGGCTATCCTTGGGTCAACATTTCTACAGGACAGAATTTATTTCCCTGTAGAAACTGTCTGAATCTAAAAAGACTAACAAAGTCCCTAATAATTCCCACTCCTGAGAATAGCCAAGGTCAGCCAAACCTAGGCTCAGAGTAAGGACTTGGGTAGGGATTGCGTTTATGCCCTGAAAAGGAAAGGCGCTAGATCAACCCATTTGGGATATCGGTGGGCAGTCCTCTAACTCTTGCAACTAAACCATTGATGTTTCAGTTACAAGTGTTGGGGGGCAAATAATGGCTAACGAGCTAAGTATTTAGCGCATAATGAAAACAATTGCATGAACAAGAGGGTACACATAAACAAAAGAAAAATAAAACACATAAATGTCTAAGTCCACAAAGTGACTTCTCTGCACTATAAGTGCACTATAAGTGCACTATAACTGGTTATATGCACAAAAAAACTAAGTGCAAAAATAAGTAACATAGTATGAGGCAAAACAACAAGTGGTACAAAAGAAAAAAACACAGGTCAAGATAAGAAAACACATATGTACATTTCCATTGAAGGAATTATAGGGCAAATTACAAGTCCACACAAAGACCAGATAATGTACAGCAGGAAAGGAGAAGAAAAATACAACTATCCGGAAAAATATACAATACAAAGTCATTTACAATAGAGAAAAGAAAACAACAGTAAACTACTCCTTCGAAGTAGCAGGAGGAGAGGAGTTGAAGTAGCAGGATTGGCTGGTGCAGGAGTTGAAGAAGCAGGATTGGTTGGTGCAGGAGTTGGAGACTACTGGCTTACAGGAGTTTGGAGAAGAGGATCAGACCTTCTGAGCTTGTTCACCCTGCGATCAATTTTTGAGGCCTGAAGATGACGCTTCACAGCTTCCCAATCAAAGTCTGGGTACTGAAGATAGCAAGCGTTTAACATGAATACTCTGGCCTTTGCAGCAGCATCCCTCTGATAAAAGGATGCAACCTTAGCAATCTGATCGCTGTGACTCGCCTAAGCTTCCTCAAGTGCAGTTTGGGCCTTAGCTAGATCTTCCTGGGCCTGCTCTAGGGCCACCTGTGCACTCTTAGCCTTAAGAAGCTGATCATTCCCCCTAAGTTGGGAAACATAGAGATCCTTCTCCAACTCACTGACTCGCAGTTTCAGATTGAGTTGTGCTTCTTCCAGTTCTACAACCTTCCTCTCTACCCGATTCGACCTGTCAAGAGAGCCTTGAACCTATCTGAAGAAGCTTTGCTACACCAAGAGAACTTGGGAGTATAGTTCACAGAAAGGGACTCATTAAAAATAGTGACCAGGTCCCTAACAGCATGTAACTGGTAGTCAATCTGCTCCTGCCAATCCTGCACGGTCTGCTCACGTGCAACCAGCTGAGTACAAAGGTCCTTGATTTCATGATCCTTCACGGCCAAAGAGACGGTAGCAACCTTGAGACTCTCACGCATGGGAGCTAGTTCCGCAGCTTTGTCCCAAGCCTGGGCAGATAATTCTGAGTTTAGACGACCAATCTCAGCCTTCAAACTGGCCAGTTCAACCTCATAACTGTCCTTCTGCTAAGAGACTTCTAAACGAAGCTGAGAACAGGTATTCTCAAAGGAGTTGCACCTGATCGCTTGTTGCTCCCTCTCCCTCTGAGACTTCTCTAATAAAACAGCCTTGGAGGAACAATCAGCCTGTACAGCCTCAAATTCTGTACTCAACAGGGCGTAAGCCTTGTCCTTAATGGTACACTCAGCTTTCAATCCGTTAATGGCCTCATCACGGGCAGCAAGTTGGGCCTCCATGTCTTGTACCCTTTGGGTCAACTCGACTGGAGCCGCTGCCTCAGAAAGCCTCTTCCTCAACTCCTCAACCTCATTGTTTACAAGGGTGAACCTGGACATAAAGTCCTGGTACTGATTCTCCCTAAACTCTAAAATGGCCTGAAACCTTTTATTCTGTACACGAGCCAGGTTAAGGCTCTCTAACAACCTGAGCCGCTCCGAATGAACGGCCGTGCCCAGGGTGAGAAAATTGCTCCTTAGAGCCTGTAGCATTAGGAAAAATGAGTCAGAAGAAGACAGGCAAGAAATTTCTAAGGAGAAAGAGGAATGTAGCAGGCACACTTACGTTTTTGACGGCGTCCTCAATTTGCTTCAAGGAAGGAGCCACCGTCGCCTCCTTCCCATCATCAGCCAGCAAACTGACTGGTTCATACTTCTCCTCCTCAGGGAGATTGTACCTCAGGGCAGCAGAAACGTCTGCATCCGTGTAAGGACGAACCACATCAACTGTCCCTATATCCTGTCGGGAATCGAGATACATCCTCTCTATGAAAGGAATATAAAGAACACATGAAAAAAAAGCTAAGGGTTGAAAGTTATGACATGAAGAGACAAAACTTGTTATACCTGAGGGCAAAGGTGGGGGTAGTGAAGTAGATGCCAGCCCCACAGCATCATAATCAACTGCCTTGCCGGCAAACGAGCCCCAATCCTGTATAGTGTGCGACTCTTTTTTCTAACTGAAGATAATCCTCTGGTCCGAGGACGCTGCTTCTTTCCCGAATCAGGCTCAGGATCAGGGCCAACAGCCATTACAGAAGGTCCCTCAGCCGGGGCTGAAGGACAAACCCCTAGAACACTGGCAGCTGAACCTTCCACAGGAACTGGAAAAGCTTCCACTATCAGGGCCAGGGGAGAAACACCAACAGACGAAGTTACCTCAGGGGTAACCAGAGGAGCTGTGACCAAGGGGGACACTGCTGCAGCAGTCTCAACAGGACCGTTGCCGTTCACATCGAAGGCAGCAGTTGCCTCTAACCCCTCAGATGGTTTGTCTTCAACAGTTGTTCCTACATCATAGATGATGATCAGAATGATTCAAAGGAAAAACAATTGTACAAAGGCAAGGAAACATACGAACCTGTTGAAGCCAAACAGGAGTTTGGCATGAATGCGTCGCCATCTTCATCATCGGAAATGTCCACGAAAGACTCAAAAACTTGGACCGGCACTGAGCCAGGCCCACCACGAACCCCCGGTGTAACTTCAAGCTTCACCCCCTCCGCAGAAGGATAACCCATCCGAGAAACCAAGGTCTCCCCAAAGAAACCTGGATTTGGAAGTAAGGGTTCCTCCATTTGAGAGGCTACAACAGCCGCGTCTACGACCGCTGACACCATCGGTGTTGTTGACACAGATGACAAACACATGAGACAGGGTCCGTAGAAACAAACCTCGAAGAAAACAAGGAAAGAAAGAACATGTGAAAGTTCATACCTGGAGGGAGTGACTCAGAAGAAGGAGAAAAGGAAGGACCCTGCCTCTTCTTAGAATTATACTCCTAAGAAGGAGCAAACTGAAAAACCTGCCCAGCCACAGGAAGAGACCTTTGTTCCTGACTCCTCTTCCTCTTCTTCCCTGCCACAGGTACACCCAGGAATGTAGGGTCCACTTTGGACGAGGAGGCAGGAAGAAGTGACCGCCACTAATGTCAAATCTGAGGCTATAGGGGCAGCAGAAGAGGCTGATCGATCCTTATTCTCACTCGAGGTATTGGTAGATGCACCACCTGCACCACGAGTCGAAGAGACCAACTTAGACCCGATTGCACCACCCCGCTTCCTGCCTCCCTTCCCAGACTTCAAGGAAAATTCCCGGGAAAGTAGCTTGAAATCAGGATGGATCTAACCGGGCTCATCGTGGAAAACGCTCTTGGGATGGGGAACCCTACCGACACCTAGGGTTACACGACGAGGACCAGGAGGCACCACCTGATCAATGTCAAAGGTGGTGACCGCCCTATTACCCATTAGATGATCCTGGCAATAATCGCCAGCAAGGCGAAGCTCAAAGTCCAACACATTTACAGTTGCAGGAGCTTTGGAGATTAGGTCCCAGAGGTGGTAGTCATCCGCCAACTTCACGCCGTCACCCACAGGGCATTCAGGGGCACCAGGGCGGAAGTAACTACCAGAGGGGGTTATACATAGGTTGGTATAGTGAACCTGACCTCCATACTCTGCTGATAAAACAATAAAGCGTTAGAATGAACCTGGAAATCAAAGGTAACAAGGTGCATGAAAACAAGGACACGCAAAGAAGAACGTTTACCTGAGCCCAGGTAGTCAGACATGCCGACCAAAGAAAGAGCAGTCTCCCTCCGCAGGACGGCCTCATGGCAAAGCCACTTATGATCATACTCCGCACCGGTGGACCCGTCCACCTAGGCCTGGAAATGAAAGAATGCCGCTCTCTCCATGCGAGAAAGCTTCACCACCTCAGCCATGGTGAGAGGGGCATGCAGTATAGGAGCAGTCCAGAAAACAGGAGGAGAGTACCGGTAAGGGTGGTCTACAGAAAGAGGGACTCTGACCCAAACGGTCTTGTCATAGTAGCCCCTCAGGTCCTGGAGGTCCGGATGTACCACGGTGGCGCCGTTAACCACCTTGGTAGAGTAGAAGGGCTTATTAGCCCCCTGCTCAATCTTGAAGATGGCCCAGAAAAGGTCTAGGGTTAAAGGATAACCCATATACTCGCAGTGCCAAATGAAAGAAATGATCTTTCTAGTGGCCTGGCGCATCAGCTGGTTCAGCGACAGCTGGTAATGACACAACACCCGCTATAAAAACCAGTGCATGGGGAACCTAACCCCAAAAACCAGGTGATACAAGTTCACCGGGATGAAGACGTCGGTGGAAGGAGTGGTGGTGACGATAACTTCATGGGCATGCATGCCCTCTTCGCCCAAACGGCACCAATAACCTTGGTCCTTGGACAGACGAAACCAGTCCTCCACCACAAACTGAAGGCGACCCTCCGTCATCAAGTCCAGCACCTGCGGAGAAAGCCTAGACAAATGCAGCTTACCAACAGTCAAGTCCACGTCGAGTGGAGTGAACGAGTAAGCAGTGTTGGATGAAGGGTTTATGGAAGCAGAAGAGGGAAGAGCATCCTCCCAAAAGAGGTGTTGCCACCTCGCCTCAACCCAATCACGAGGCGGAACAGAAGGATCCTGAACTCTCCCAGCCAAAGGAAAGGGAGTACGAACAGGGAACTCCGCCTCATCAACGGCGAAGTCAGAAAATAGTTCTACTGGGGGCAAAAATTCTTCTTCGCTGCCTTCACCATTGTTGCACTAGGAAATGACAAGAGAAGAAGTCTAAAAGCTTAAAGAAGGCCAACAATGAAAGCGAAAACACAATGCAAATATTGCCGGAAGAAGTAAAGAAAATCAAGAGAAGATCAAACAGTTCAGTAAAAATTTGAATAACTAATGAGGGGGTATTTATAGGCAAAATCCAAGATGATAATGGTGGAAGATGAACGGTCCAGATCAAAGCATTCAAAAAATAACTAAAGAAAGAGAATACCAAGAGGCGGGAAATCGAGAAAAGTACAGCGCAAGTGAGCACACGCGTTCGGCTGGGATTAAAATGCACAGAGAACTGTAAAAATCAGCCAATAGCGTGACAGAAATCACTGCAGAAAGGTTAAATCAAAGCCGCAATGGGTCGAATCGCTGAAACGGGTATCATCATTACAGCTCCGTCACAAGACTTTATTACCAAAATAACCCCCATAATAAACCTAAGACAGTACCCAAAAATAGCCCATACAAAAAGCCACCCTGGAAAGCAACGTCTTGTGAACCCTCGCCCTGAGAGATTATAAATGATAAAGCACGTCCTGAGAAAAAGGCGTCCTGAAAAGATCGTTCAAATCTCATCCTGCAGAAAGACATCCTGATGAGGATACACATGCGTTGCCCTGGCAGAAGTATAGTCCACATCCTTCAGTTATACACTAAAGCACATGGACTAGGGGGCAAGTATAGGGATAGTATTAGAAGGAAGATGATCAGTAAGTGAAGAAATGGAAATTTTCTTGCAAAAATCCGCAAAAGTAGACACCCCAACTTCGCCAAAAAGCAAGTCATGATCAGGTCAGACCTGCTGACTCCTTCAAAGATCAGGATTCAACAGGCCTGAGGGGCAAATTGTATGTGCTGAAATATGTAATCTCAATTAAGGATGCTAATCCTAAAAGCAATGAAGCAATTTCGACAATATGCCTACAGGACCCTTAGATCCTGTAGAAAGGAGGAGTAACTCCTCAGGACGAACCGTCCAAAGAGAAAGCCATATGAATCACTACAGGAGTAAATCCTCAGGACGAACCGTCCTGCAGAACAGCAAATAAAGCGCCTGAAGGGCAATCAACCCTACAAGACAAAAGCAACGGATAAGCTGACATGGCAAGACAACAGTTGTAAAAGTACTATCCTAAGTACCATTGCAACTCGGGTAAGGTAAGGCACCACACCTACCTCGTACCTTGTTGTACTATGGCACACTAGAAGCCACAATAAGGGGACCACCTTCTAAGAGGTCACCACTCAACGAAAGCCACGACAGCTATAAAGATATTCTTTGTCTCCTCTAATTTAACATCAGAATATTCCATGCAAGGTAAAAGCCTAAACAACCCTTAGGGTTTGGGGAACTCTCTCCTAAAACCTCCACTATAAATACACAGTGCCATGCACTACATATAGAGAGAGAACTTAACGTAAGATAAGCCAACTCAACTCTTTTTACTTACAACTAGTTAAACACTTCAATTCGTCTCAGTTCCCTTACTGACTGAAGCATCAGAGGAGGACCCCCGGAGTCCCCTCTCCGGCCCTCGTTTGTTACTTTGTGCAGATCGCCCCGGACAAACGTGCTAGAACGCATCTCGTGCCTCCCTAGTGATTCATATCCATTGTGAATCTTAAGAGACATTCCCTTCATCTTTTAAGAGATTGTTGATTGTTCTTTCCAGCAGGAATAATTTATTCAAAAAATTGATAGTTTTCCGTAATTGCAATTAATCAAGATTATATTTTCATAGTTGATTATAATTTGGGAAATTGAATAGATTTGCAAAACTAAAAACATTTTTTTTAGTTTTTATTAAAGTAAATATTGGACCAGCTTATATTAAGCCGTCTCAAAATGAAATTGTCTTAATAAAAACTTTGTCAATATATAATTACCGAGTTTATGAATTGTGAACAAATCTAGAATAATGCATTTGGCACTTGGCAACGAGTATTCAAAGATTCTGCATTATACAACGTATACATAACTAAGTTTATGTATTATCACATAGGCCACGTGTATGTCTCAGTTGGTAGTGGAGGCACAACAATTCACATAGAAGGGCATAGGTCGCGTATTCGAAATCTCTTTGGCAGCTTCTTCATTGCAAAATTTTAATAATTTTTTAATGTCAGTGAGATCACTTGAGGGCGCAAAAGCTTGCTAGGTCAGCCCCTAATCCTAATATAATATATGAGTCGAGGTAATATTATAATTTGGGAAGGAAAAAAAAATAAATAATAACAATAATTAATTAGATTAAATATATAAGAATATGCTTATTGGGTTTAAGCCAAGGAACAAGGTATAGCATTTGAGATTTACTCGTCTATGGGATTGTAGGTACCTTAAATTTATTTATATTTGATTTTAAGTTCACATTAATTTACTTATTAAAGTTGAATTTTACATTTATAGTGCATTTTAGAGATTTATTAAAGTGTAAAATTGGAGTACATTTAGTAGCACCTTAGCTTAATCAGGTATATATTAGGTGTGGTGTTACACAACCAGCATGTTCTTGGTGAAATTATAGCCTCAAACACCTACCAAAGCGAGCCCAAAAATCTAAAGTACAAACAAAAAAATTTTCCCATATGAATTTCTGCCTCGAACTTTGACAGGCCATAACTTCCTCGTCTGATATCAAAATTGCAAAATTATTTTTAAAACTTTAGGTATTTTTTTCAACATATATCTACTTATAAAATTTCAAAATTCTATGATTTTATTTGCTATTGAACTGAGTCGTTTCTGTTTAACTACGCAAAATAAATTCTGAGGAAAAAATTTCTGAAATCAGGAGGTGGGAGGACATTTGTTTCAAAAGAAACAATTGTGAGTGGGCAAAGTGCTCTATATGTGTAGGATTTGGCCACACACGACACTCTTGCGTGAATTCCTATTCCACCAGCCCAACTTACTATGAACAACGAATATTTGAAGATTATGCTAATAATCTTGAAATGGGAATTGCACTCTTTCAGTCACATCATATTAATTTTGCTAAGCGTATTCAAAAGTTTGAGACCATGAAAGAGATGTGTACTAAACTACACAAAGCCCAGTACCAAAAGTGGTAGAAGACGAAATCCAAGTACACCATGAACAAACTTCTATCCTTGGCCATGAGGAAGACAATCAAAGCAAGATATAGTTCAATTTCCACTTGTTCCGATGGAAGTTCTATGTGAATCAAGTGTTTCATTGTGCCAAGGAGTTCATGCTTTAAGTTTGAGGACAAACTTTTTAAAAGAAGGATAGTGTTGCGAATCAAGGTCCACAAATATTTTAAAATTTGAAGGAAATTTTATCCATGGCTTGTTTTATCCAAAGACATCTTTTATGTGGATTATATCCATCACTCAATCTTATTTGCAATGCTAGTTCAATGTTGGCACACCACCCTCATTCAACAATCAATCATTTAATCCACCTTTTCATCTGTAGTCAAACATTGTCTCATTCAAATCTGAATTTTAATTCTTAGCTATTAGTTTGTGATTTTATTTTATGTTTATTAGGGTCGGTATTTTTATGTTTTCAATTTTTAAATTTTATTAAAAAAAGCAAACAAAAATATGACATATTATTTTAAGTATTTTAAAAGTCGTAAGCAAGTATGAAAGTGCAAGTCAAGAAGAAAACAAAGACGAAAATCAAGTCAAAAGCACTACAACAAGGAAGTTATTTTCAACAAGTATCGAACCAATCTAGGTGTACTGTGTGGAAAGGATGCTCAAAGTCATCATCTTCGAAGTCCTTTTAGTCCAAGTAGCTAGTTAGTTATTTTCACGTAAGCAAACAAAAAGTCTAAAACTTTAAAAAGCATCCTAGGTACATATGGCCACGGTCCGGGTTGGGCCGGTTCCGGTTCCATTTCGAACCAGACCCGGACGTTTTCGGTTCCGGTTCCGGTTCCGGCCGGTTCCAACCGGTTCCTTGGCGGTTCATGAGACGGTTCCGGCGGTTCCGATTCCCGGGTCGGGTGGGACCGACCATCGGTTCCATTCTTATTTTTCCTTTAATTTTAATAAAAAAAAATTCTATAATAATGCGGACGTACTTTCGTCGATTACTTGATTATTAGTGAAATTCATTGGTTGTCATCGTTATTAAAATATCTACTAAAAAGAAGGAAAAAAATAAATTAATAAGAAACGAATCAACGATAAAGATCATAAATAAAAAAAAGGGGAGAGAATGGACTTGAACCTAGTATGCCAAAGGAATACTAAGCTGCCTACGTATCCCAAAGGAATCAAAGTCCACGTAGTTCTTTGTCATACATTTTATTTTTAGTTGTTGAATGTCGTGGTCCGATATTCCGTATTCGCGATCCTACTCGTCATCGTCATCATCTGGTTGATTAGATGCTTCCGCCGACTCTCCTCCCGACGATGATGCAGACGTATCCATCATCATCCATGGATCATCTTCGTCTTGATCATCATCGTTCTTTAGTCCTTGCATTCGGACCTTCGCTTGATCCCAATCTTTTTTGCAAACACATATTTGAATACTATGTGGAGCAAGACGAGATCTCTTTTCGTCCAAAACCCTTTTACCTGCACTAAAAGCCAACTCCGACGCAACAGTAGAAGCAGGAATTGCAAGGATATCCTTTGCAATTCTCGATAATATAGGTTATTTTATTGATTTTCTTTTCACTATTCTAAAATATTATAATTACTATGGTCGATTTCAAAGTGGTGTTTAAGATAATTATCTAATTCTAAATATGAAGCGGAGGGAGAGGAAGAAGATGATCCTAGAAAAGTATCATCTCGACTTATTATGTTAGCTATTATGGGATTATAATAATCGGGACGTGCCGAGACGCTAGCACGCCTAGACGTATCGCGACTCGGGTTATATATACTAGAATAATGATCATAAAGTTCCGCTAAAGTTTTTTACAATTTCCTACATAATTATGTATATCAGTAGGCGGGCGATCTAATGCTTGGTAATAAAATCCTATTATTTTACTTAAGTTTTCCGTCTTAAAACACGGATCTAAAATTGTCGCTATGTCATAAATATAAGGGAAATCAGTAAAATATGTATTCCACTTTTCCATCATATCTTCAAGAATCGGCTTCAAAAAAACGTTAGTATCTTCATGAGAATATGTAAGAAGATGATAAAAAAACAGTACCACATTCACTTATTACTAAGTGAACGTTTGGTTCGTAAACATATGAAAAGATCTTAATTGCGTGGACAAACGCTTCTAGTAATTTTTGTACGCCTATAGCTAAGTCCCAAGTTTCATCACTAATACGGTTATCCGTAAACTCACTATACAATTGTGTTATAACGGGACGATAAGCAATCGCCTTCTTTAATAAATCATGGGTCGAACCCCAACGTGGAGGAGTGTCTAAAGCCTAATATACTTTTTTTAGTTCATATTGGGCACATAATTGTTTATATCTTCTTTTAACTTGTCCTAATCTAAGCCATTTGACTATATCTCTATTGGGACCTAATAAATCAGTTAAGCTTTTAATACTTGCTTGACAAGATAAATGAACAATATGAGCACAACAACGTATATGTAATAAACTACCTCCTAGGATACAAGTAAAAGCGGGTTCATTATATAAAAGTTCGATGCATTTGATATTTGCGGATGCATTATCAGTAGAACAACAAAATATCTTATCTAATAAGTTCCATTCTTTACATATTTCCATTAGTCTATATTTTTAATGTTTTCATCCGTATGTTTTTCGGGCATTAACTCAAACGCGATTGTTCTTTTTTGAATACACCAATTACGATTTATCCAATGTGCTGTTACACACACATCATCATCATCATCATCATCATACCCAGTGTTCCCGCACATAGATCTCTATGGTCAGGGTCCAGGGAAGGAAGGTCGACGGCGTCTCATACCCAGAAGGAGAGGGCGGTCATAAGAGTCCTTCGGCTCTATAGTAGTCTTCAAGGACCTGCAAGTATCTGAAACCTGCATCTTATACACATATAAGGCTCTAAATGTAGGGGATCTGACCAAATATCGGTTGTTAAGCTAACTCTACCATTAAAAGATTTAAACATTTGTACTAATTCATATCGCTTTGATTCATATAATTTAATGGTTCGTCTTTTAGGGGTATTCCAAGGGATTGCTCTAAATTGTGGTTGTAAACATTTTCTATTGAAATATTCTTATCTCTGACTTTCACCGTGGTTAAAAGGCAATTCATCACCAATTACATATTTCGTAAACTCATCAATCATTTCATTACGATTATATTTAAAAGGCATACCTTCGGGTCCGCCGGGGAAGTTTGTTGCCCATTGTTGTTGTCCGCTTCCGCTTGTGGTCCCGCTGCCGCTTGCTGCATGCGTTTCTTTTGTGATTCCATGTTTTTTTGCCAAATGTTTGTTGAAGATCCCGTACCACCACCTAACACGTATTCACAAAACACAATAAATGAATATTTAATACATTCTAACATTTTTGATGTACAAAATATAAATATCATGTATAAAAACTTAAAAAGTAATTACCTTTGCATTGGTAAAATTGTAAGAAACTAAGGGCTTTACTCCTTGACTTACACAAATTTGACAAGTGCATAAGAAAACATCCGGGTTGTCGATTGGTTCTTTTGTAAAATACGACCAAACATGTGAAACAGCTCTACCACTAGGAGGTGGCATTGCCGGAAAAGGTTGTCTTACTGGTACATTTTCATCTAAATATAAATATAAAAACATTATTAAAATACCACAAGTACACAATATATAAATAAATAATAATTTAAAATTCAATCAATTTGAAGAATAAAATTAGAAAACTAACCGATACTTTGGAAATTGACTTGTTTACCACGAGCTTGTCTTTGTTGTTGTTGTGCTTCTTCAATTGATCTTGTTGATGATTGTATAGATCTAAGTAACCCGATAGGGGTCGTTGGTTCTTCTTCTTCTTCTTCTTCTTCTTGTTGTGTTTCTTCTTCTTGTGTTTCTTCATCTTCAATTTCTATTTCTCTTTCCACATGTTCCACATACTCATGTAATTCTCAGTCGTATGGCTCGTACCCTTCTGGATAAATCAGTTCGTAATTACTAACCGAAGGTGTTGTTTATATCGATGGAGTTGAAGTTGCCTTTCTTTTGGAGCTAGAAGAAGAACCCCCCAAAGATTTAACCACTTTTAGTGACTTTTTTAGTGGCTTTTTTCAAGAATGAAGACATGATAATATTTATGTAATTAAGAAATAATTAAGAACTAATTAGAAGACTAATTATGAAATAATTAAGAACTAATTAGAATACTAATTAAGAAATAATTAAGAAATAATTAAAAAATAATTAGAATACTAATTATGTAATTAAGAGATTAATTGCGTAATTAAGTAATTAGTTAGAGAGAGTAAGTAGAGAGAGTAGGAGAAGAGATGAGTTGTGAATTAGAATGGTTAAAAGTGATGGGTATTTAAAGAGAATTTTGTAACGGCTAGTTGACCAAAAAAACGGCTAGTTTGACCGGTTCCAAAGAACCGTTGGGCCGTTGGAACCGTACGGTTCCGGGTCCGGTTCCGGTTCTGGTTCCATGGAACCGTTGGGCCGGGTGAACCGGACCGGTCCGGTTCGCGGTTTTGAGCCGGTTCCACTGAACCGGTGGTGCGGGTGAATCGGGTCAACCGGCCTGTGGTTCTTTGGTCCAGTTTTTTGCGATTTTCCGGCGGTTCCACGGTTCCGACAACTTCTTTCCGGGGGGTTCACGATTCAGGCCGGTTCGGAACCTGTCGTGAACGTTTCGGTTCCGGGACCGGTTTCAAGCGGTTCGGTTCCGGGCCAACCCGGACCGTGGCCATCACTAATTACAGCCACCAAGTTTTGAAAATGACCACCATTACGGCAAAATGACCGGTTCTCACCGTTGACCAGCAAAATAACCTTTGACTTTCTTTTTTCCCGATTTTACTTTTTTTTTTGAGTTTTCTTTTTTCTTTTTCCTTTTTTTAATTTAAATCCTTTATCCTCTTCACATCTTCATCCTTTTCCTCCTTCTTCTCCATCATCTTCATCCTCTTCATCCTTAATAAACTTCAAACTCTCCATTAATTTTCAAAGTCACCACTAATCTTCAAAGACCCAATTTCACTCCAAAGTCCAAACCCTAGATTTCTTTCACTATTAATCTCTCTTCATCACTTTCCTTACTTTGTTCACCTCAAACTTCAATGGTTTCTTTCCACCCTAGTTTCTGTAGATGCAAACTTTCAATGGTAGAAAGGAAGAAGATTGAAAGACCCAATTTGCACTTTCTTCTTGAATATCAATCTCAATCTGGATTGAAATTAATTGATTCTTGTATGAACTAAAGTACGGGAAATTGGGTCTTTGAAGAGAGATAATGGAGTTTGGACTTTGGATTAGTCTCTCTTCATCACTTTTCTTACTAAGCCAAAAAAAAAACCATTTTTGTAACTGGAAAAATTAACAACCCCAAATAAAAAAAATCAAACTTTTCTCTTTTGGGATATTTGGTGTCATTTGTAGAGAAACAAAGGAAGCAAGCCCAAGATGCTAAACCTAAAACCCACTTTGATTTTGAAACAAAATTGGAATAGACAGTCAACTAAGCCTTGAGACAACAAGCTCTCAATCAACTCTAAGAAAAAGAGTCAGCTTACCTTGTCCTATTTGCTCTCCAATTGTCAAATCCTCCCACAAGATTTCATAGTCTAAGCAATCAGTATCAACATCCAACTTATTTACAACACTACTGCTTCACTTCCACAGCTGCTTGCACTGTTTGTGCTGTCAACATTAAATGATGACCAGGACCCAGAGGCCTCATTTGTAGCAGGACGATTAAAGTCTCCAATCTGGCTTACTGGTTTCATAGCAGGATATGGACGGTTGGAATCCTGTTCACTATGAACCCATTGCCAGCCAAATTGGCCACTCTAGGGTTAGTGGGCAGTTCAATTAAATCAGGGGTTTTTTAATTTGAAGGGTTCTTGATTAAAAAACCCTGATTAGGGTTTTTTAATTTGAAGGGCTTAGAACTAGTTCAATTAAATCAGGGGTTTTTTAATTTGAAGGGTTTAAATTAGAAGGGATGATTTGATTAGGGTTCTTGAAAAGGGGAAAGAAATCTAGGATTTGGACTTTGGAGAGAAATTGGGTCTTTGAAGATTAATAATGACTTTGAAGATTAATGGAGTGTTTGAAGTTTATTAGGGATGAAAAGGATGAAGATGATAGAGAAGAAGGAGGAAGAGGTTGAAGATGTGAAGAGGATGAAGGAATTAAATTAAAAAAAGGAAAAAGGATAAAGAAAACTCAAAAAAAAAGTAAAATCAGGAAAAAAAAGTCAAAGATCATTTTGCTGGTCAACGGTGAGAACGGGTCATTTGGCCGTAATGGTGGTCATTTTCAAAACTTGGTGGCTGTAATTCATAAATAAAAAACTTTGCGGCTGTAATTCACAAAACGACTAAACTTTGAGGCTGTAATTCACAAATGATTTATTTTAAATTATGTTTTAGGAATTTAAGATATTTTTAATATTTAGAATATCAAGATTATTTTATTTCATAATTATTTAGGTTAAGGTTAATATTTTGTTTCCTTATTTTAGTCCTTCTTATTTGTATAAATAGAGGTGGTATCCTTCATTATTGTTAAATACAAACCAAGTATTCAAAACCCAAATCGATCTTTATTTCCGTATTATGATTTTCTACATGGTATTAGAGCTATTAGGTTTTCCTAGACGAAAATTGATCATAATCGGACAAAATTGATCCAAACAAAAACCAAATCAAATCAAAACCAATCAAACCATACCAAATCAAAAACAAAACCAAACCAGGACCATGTTCCATGCACTACTAAAAAAGTTGTCTATACCTACACTTAATTTGCCTCACTTAATTAAGTGTAATTGTCTTATTTTAGTTAGGCACGCTTATTAAGCGTGAGAATCATAGCAACGCTTATAAGCGTGACTAAGAGCTGTCAATATCAGGCACGCTTATTAAGCGTGACTAAGACTATAAAAAAAAGTAAAATAAATTCGAAATTAATTTCGAATGAACCCAATTTCAGAAATTTGCCCTAAACTCTGAAAAACTAAACTTCTCCTTGTGCTACTCACTTTGCCCTAAACTTCTCCTCCGCCTCTACCTGCTCGTAGTCTACCTGCTCCTCCTCCTCGTGCCCGATTTCAGCCTGTTGATCGTGAAAAGGTTTCAACTTCTTTCCCTTAGCCTTGTTGTTTAATTCAATGTTAATTTCAACAAATTCTCTGGATTCCTCATAATTTGCAACCATTATTTTTCTTTATTTGCTCTTGTTTTCTGGGTACCTATTTGAAATTTAGGGCTTTTAAGCAGGGAAATTAGGGTTTTGAGTTGGGTTTATGCAGTGTTCTTTTACCTTTCTTTTCGAGTTCCCTTTTTACTAAATTGGAGATAGTTTTAAGTTATCTATACTAAATTGCAGTACTTAGTTACTCTAATTGGTATTGGGTATTTGTCATTGTTCATGAACTCTGTTGAAAATTTTGGGTTGAAAATCCCTAATTGAAAGATTAAAACCAGTCGCATGATGCCCAGGAAATTCTGAATTTTTTTCTTCTGTTCTTGTTTGCATTTGTGGTTTGATTTTTTTTATTTCTTTTTTTTTTTTTAAAAAAAAAGAGAATGGCTGTGCATATGTGTTATCCACTCTTGATTGTTTGTGATTAATCTTTACAAGACTTAGAAGCAATTTTTTTTTAAAAAAAAAAAAGCAGAGTGCAACGTTAAAAAAATTGACAGAAAAAAGTTTCTGATTTTTTTTTCTTTACCTGTGCGAAAATCATCTGTTATGTTTTCTTATTGTGATTTTGTTGTTGCCCACATTTAGAAATTTGTAGGGAATAACATTTTCTTGATCACATACTTATTAACAAGCAAAGAATTAAAAGCAATCAGAGATAAATTTGAAGAAAATTTTTTTTTTCCAGAATCAAACATTTGTGCACCTGTTCTGTATTACGTTGCTATTACTGATTTTGTGTACAAATTGGTGCATATTAGCTATCTTGTATAGTGCACGTTGCTGTCATCTGAAATTGCTTGTTATTGCTGTCAAATTAATTTCGTTTTCATTGCTGTATTTCTAGAAATACTTCTTGAGATATCGTTTTGTACTGTATTGCTGCCTATATGTTGTGCACATCGAATTTGTTTGCCATCTAATACACATTTGTATCTGATTTTCTGATTTTTTGTTGCACACATTCTTTCTTATTTTTTGAGGCAATTAAGAAATAAAAAGATTCAAGAAAATCATAAGTTGTGGTGAAAAATCCGTTGCTGTCCAAATAGAATCATGCACCTTTTTGGATTGTTATTTGCATTTTTTGTTTCCTTAGTTCGTTTTTTTAGCTTTATATTTTACATATTGTGATTTTTGTGTTTTGTTCTTCATAAAAATCGTTTTTATAAGGCATTTTGATATCCGTTTTGTTCTTAATTTTGGTATTCTTTGGTATTATTTGTTTTCTTTGTTTCCATTTCTGTTAGAATATTTGTCTTTGCCATTTGTGCACTGCTGATAATGGATCGTCTTGATACTGTTCTTGGTGTTGTGCACTGCTGATTGCGTTAATTCTGATTGGCTGCCTTTCCATTGCTGCTGCCTTATTCTGTGATATTCTGATAGCTACTGTTGGTCTTGCTGATTTTGGACGCTGATTTTTAGCTGTTGGTGTGCTCAAAGTTGAGAGTTCTTGAGGCTGCTGGTGTGTTGCTGCCTGCTACCACAGTTGCTACTGGATGCTACGTGATGGCTGCACAAACTCTGTGATGGTACTGATGATACTGTTGCTGCTTTCGTGGCTATAAGGCTGCTGGTCTTGCTTGTGGCTGTACTGTTTTGTGCTGATGCTTTTGGTTGTTATTGAAATGTGCTTATTGATGGTAAATGATAGTAACTGAAGAGTGTTGATTGCTGGTTTGTTGAGTGTTGTTGAAGCCTCTTGCTGTATGCTGATTGTCCTGTCCAGTGAGGGTCTTCAAGTAGCCTTCTGCTTTGCATGTTGATCTTGCTGTATTGGTCGTTGAAATGATGTTCCTTGGCTGGACAAATGCTGCTGTTATGGCTCTTGAACTACGGATTGTGCTGAATTGCTGATGCAATCTACTACTTAAGATGCTGCGTTGAGATGAAGAGCTTCATTTGAGTGTTGTTCTCTTATACACATATATTGTATTTATTTTGCTATTTTTGTATAGCTTTCTTTAGCTGACGTATTTGTCGGCTTGTTTTGTGGGCTCGGTATTTTCCCGTATGCATATGAAGAGTGGGCCGGGAAAACCCTTCCTCGAAGGTGAGTCTCGGTTCTACACTGATGCAAATAGGCTTTTCCGAGTTCCCTGACTTGGATGTATTGGTGTTTTTCTGGTAAATGAAAAAGTTTTTATTTGCCAAAAAATTATTATTATTATTATTATTATTATTATTATTATTATTATTATTATTATTATTATTATTATTATTATTATTATTTCTATTATTTCACCGCCAAAATTTAATTAAAAAAATAGTTATGCTCATTAGCCACACTTATTAGTGTGGGAAACAAGAAGACAAACAATGAAAGGAATGAACTATTTAGCAACACTTAAAAAATGAAGGAACGTTCTAGCACTTATAAGCGTGGCAATAAGTACTGCTAGTCACGCTTATAAGTAAGGCAAAGAACAAATTTAGCCACGCTTAATAAGCGTGCCTAAATATTACCCACACAAGCTGGAAGCACGCTTAATTAAGCGTGGCTAAATGTGTCCCCCTCACATATAAGTGTGCCTAAATGTGTTTTTAAGCGTAGGTAGAGGCAATATTTTTTGTAGTGATGGCACAAATGGAACAATTGTTCCAACCTTTTCAAAAAGGACCCAAAAACTTGAACAACCAATCCAAATTCAAAAACTAAACACCAAAATTACACCACGTGGTGTAAAGAAATGGAAGTTGAACTTGGCGATCGGGGGATGCTCAATCATATCACCGTCATTCTCCCGACGACCGTAACTCCACTTTGGAAACAAAATGATGCCAGTGTTATGTCATGGATTTTTGCATGTATTAACTCCGACATTATCGACCTCGTTATTTCATTCACAACTATTGCCCATGAATCATGGACATGAATTCATACTCTATACAAGCCAATTTACTACCTCTCGTGAATGACCCCATCCAGCGTGAGGTCGCGAGGGAGGAAAAAAAAGGAGATAACGAAGAAGAAGAAAACCCGAAACCCAAGATTAATAATCAAATCCAAAACCGAGAACAAGACTTCTGAAAAACAAGGTTTAAAAAAAATTCTCAACAAAGGTACGGATAATTTGCTAGGTGTCATTGACTACTACCACCACCAATACCGATGTTCACGTACGGTGAGTTGAAGGTCGAAAATAATGAGTAAGAGAAATATAGTGTAAAAGTGAGAAAGATAGAGGAGACAGTGTATAAGGAGAGTAATATTTTATTTTCTCATTTAATTTCTTTTTATATGGAGGCACAAAATAATAATACCCTACCCCATCAAATTTCCATGACCCATGAACCTAGAGGTGTTCGAAACAGACACGATGACCCGAGAGACCCATACTTAATAACCGAATCCGATTTGACCCGACTTAAAAATAGTTCTAATAATTTTTTTTATAAAATACCATTATATAGATTGTTTATATGGAGTTATCTCGTGATTAGACAGTCTCATACAAAATCTTTTTTTTTCTTCAATTTTACGCACATAGACGTAGACCTGGTGAATGGGCGGCTCAAGTGAGGGGTCAAATGAACAATGCCTAATAATTTTTTTTTTCAAAAAGTACCTAATAAAAAAAAAGTTTTGTCAAGAAATACATAACAATTATTTCTTTTTCAAAGAGTACCAATTATTGTTTTCCTTCCGTTGATTGGTCAAATAAAAAATTCTTCTTCCTCGTCTCTACTTTTAAAGATGAAGAAGAAGAATTTTCGATTTTGACCAATCAACCATTATATTTAACGGTCAAAAAAACGTTATTTGGTACTCTTTGGAAAGAAAGAATTTTGTTAGGTATTTTTTGGCAAAATTTTTTTTATTAGGTCTTTTTTGGAAAAAAAAAATTTATTAGACATTTTTCGATTAATTGATGTAAGTTTACTTTCATTGATAATGTTTAATATTTTTTATATTTAAGAAAAACTAATAGTCTACCACCATCAGATTTGAATTAGAAGAGTATTGGACTTGCTTATTAATAACAATTGGAAAAATCAAATTCAAAGTGAAAATATCTCCTTTAACACATGTACTATTTGATATTTTTATGCACTCTGATGACTAATAATTCAAATTGTTGGTTAATTGATTAATCCACTTGTAATTATATGATGAGGCAACATAAATTTATAAACACGGCTACTCCTTTTGTTATCACACAAAAAATATCACTGAAATAAAAAGTATTTATTTGAACATTATAGGGGAGAGAAAAAAGCATTGTCAATTTAGAGCTGAAATAAAAAATATATATATATATTTAAAAAATATTAGGTTTATTTCTAGAAAATAATTTTTTTATTTAAAATTGGTTCGAGACCGACTCATTAACAAGAACATCATGAGCAGGGCCGGCCCTGAGTTCTTCGGACTCTGGTTGAAAGATTTATTATGGGCCCCTAACTATAAAATGTACATAAAAAATCGATATTCTCTTATATGTTTGTTGAGGTAAAATCATTTATAAAAGTGTCTAAATAAATATATTCTAACATATCTTTCTCAATACAAATTAAAGACCATTAATTAGAAAACACACCATAATCCCCATATTAACAAAATTAACAATAATTTTTTGATGCAGAATGATACTTTTTAATTTTTTTTATAAATTAGATTTATTAATCGACACTCAATCAATTATTTACATAATTACATATCAAATTCTACTTCTATTACATTAATATTACCATAATATACTATTATATTATCTTGATAAATCATATATTTATTAATTTTGATTCTAACAAAACATTGAATTCAAAACTAAATTAAATAATTAAATTAGATCGTATAGGGAAAATTACATAATTGACGAGTATAATTGTAATGATCTTTCCTTTCTTCAATACATGGTGGGTCTTATGGATGCATTGTCATTTTGGCCATTAACAATATATTTTCACACTGAAATGTATATCGTATAGGGTAAAGTTATTCGACGATCTTACAAATGGTATTTCCTTAAGTTTTTAAGTTTTAGTTGTTTTATGGTTTCCATCCTATCGTCTACTACTTTCCTAAACGGCATTATTTTAAATATCTCCAAATTAAAACCTTTTCAATCTATTTCTTAATTATCATTTAATACATAGGATCTTTTTCTTCTTTTTTTTACCTGCTTCCTTTGTAACACAAATTTTACAATTAATAATATATATTTTATTATTGTATTCGATGTTTTAAGTTCTTGCACTTATATATATATATATATATATATATATATATATATATATATATATATATATATATATATATATATATATATATATATATATATATATATATATATATATATATATATATATATTTATATATTTATATATTGATGTTAATATTAATTTATAATTGAGTAAAGTTGTATTAAAAACATACAATGTAATTTCCAAAAAAAAAAAAAAAAACATATAATGTAACATCATTGATGTTAATATTATAAACTAGCAATACCTTTCAACAAATAAATTTAGATAGAGGTGTAATTTTGCAAAAACTATTCTATTGAGTTTATCTTTTGAATTACTATTACATTATTATTTTTGCAAACTAGATTAAAGTTATTGATCCTTCAATTAATTTTTTTACTTAATAACGATCGATTGCATATTATGATCGTCTCACAACGACACCAATCCATATACTTAATTAATTCACTTTTTTAATTGTTTATTTTAAATTGTGAATAGCTTATATTCTCAAGTGTGGATCAATCAATATGTTGTTTTAGGTGAATCCACTAGCATTGATCAATTGCAACCTTTTGAAATTAATGACTGTATTCAGTCATCGTCGTCCTCATCATCATATATGATGTTTTAATTCTCAAGCATATATGATGTTTTAATTCATTCAACATTGCGTTCGAATTACAAATAGTTTATATTTACCACCAACATTCTTGACATTCATCCTATTACTTGTTTGAATATCTCTATTAAAAAAAACAAAGTCACATGGTAAGATGACATTTTCTAAAAAAATTCATTACATCTAAATCATTATCAGCTTTATGGCACGAACAAGATACAATAGTACAAGTACATATGGTATCACTATCATATGTTAAGATTAAATGCCCGGTATAAAGGCCAATATGTAAAAAATCAATGTGAACACAAAACCCGATTTTAAACTGACCCGAAACACCTGACCCGGAATTAGCCCGATGACCCTAATGAACACCTCTACATGAACTATCTAATTTCTTTACTTAACCCATGTTTTTCTTGATCTTTTATCCAAACTCAAAAAATTGAAAATAAATTATGACAATCGATGAGATCATCAAAATGCGCTTTGTAAAGTTAAAAGATCAACTAGCAGACTTTCTATTCGAGGCGATTGGATTCGAAGACTTAAAAATTATTGTTTAAGTTCGATTTCAGTGATCCCGAGACCTAACTTGAGGGGGAGTGCGGGAAAATAGGAAATATAATAAAATAAAGATATTATTATAAGAATATTATGTTTTAGTAATTTAAAATATTTTTATAATTTAGAAAATCAAGGTTATTTTATTTATAATTATTTAGGTTAAGGTTAATATTTTTTTTCTTATTTTAGTTATTATTTCTATAAATAGATGTAGTACCTCTCATTATTATTATTAAATACAAAATCAAGTATTCAAAACCCAAATTGATCTTTATTTTCGCATTATGATTTTCTACATGCAATGCAAAACCTAAAAAGTGAGGAAAAACTGAACGAGAGAAAAAGCAAATAGAGCCATTCTTAGGCTTCTAATATTCATCTAATCTCCGAGTTTACAGTGAAGTTTTGATTCTTGGTGCCGCATTGATGTAGCTATTTATTATTTGTTTGAATTTTTATTGTTTTCTTTATTGTTTTTGATTATTGCTTCCATTGTCTCATAATACTTAGACTGAAAATGTTTCTTCATTGTAAAAGCTACTATTGAATTGAACTTTATCTCTACTTAATAGATTAATTCATTAATTATAGAAAAGTTTTGATTATCATGTAGATCATATTATCTTGTTGATAAGAAATTGAAGATTAACTTCACAATAGAATTACAAAGTAAGTGTGTTACTCCATCCGTTATCTAATGTTAATCTCATTTAAAATATTTCATCTTATAAGAGAGTGAAATTTGATTAACATTTTTGATACATATTTTTAAAAAAATGTCCATGTGAGATCTTGTTAGATTCGTCATAATGTATATTTTTTTTATTATGTATTTTTTATAATTTTTATCATGAGTATGTAAAAATATTAAGGATTAAAATTTATTTTAGAATTGTGCAAAAAGTAAACAAAAAGAAAAAGAAAAAAAGATTGAAGAGAGTATTTTACTTTCGATTAGGATTAATGACCCAAAAGCATCCTACCATCTATTATGGTGGATACCGGAATCTAATTCTTATTATACCATTCCCCCAATTCCACAAATCGACCCCTATTACATAGATAGATTCGCCATAAAAAAATTTAGGAGCAAAAGACAAATATAGTACTAGTTAAAAGTAAACACAAGTGAAAAAAAAATCAATTGCTCCCTTACCCATTCTTTTAATTCACATTATTTTTTATTTTAATTTGTTTGACTTATTTTATTCTTTCTCGGTTTCTTTTAGTCGTCAACCTCATGTTTGCAATTTCTTAGTTTACATTTTGCGTTTAGTATACGAGAAAAAAGTCATGAGATATTATTTTTTTCGTCTCGACGCATATTTTCATAATATCAAATTTTTTTATTTTTAGTTGTGTATATCTGTGGTTATTTGCTACTTATTTTGAGATTGCGACAAATGAAGGGACAGCAAATAACCAAAAACTTTTGTTGCTATTTAAAAACCATAGGAAATAAAACTATTCATTTGCTACTTTTTTGAAACCATAGCAAAAAAACTACTTATTTGCTATTTTTTAAACCACAGCAAATAAATATTGATTATTAACTACTTTTTTAAAACCACAGCAATTAGAGACTTACTTTCGTCATTCAACCACAACAAATAGAAGTATCAATAGTCCTGTGACTGTGCAACAAAAAAACTAAATTCAAACATTTAATCAATGATATATGCACTAAATGTGAGAAAAAAATGTATTATAATCTTGTAACAAAATAATTTGTATAAAGTTGGCAGTGTGTTCAAGATACAAGAAGATTATTAACTTCTGGACTAATAAGAGAAAAAAATATGACAATCTTTACAATAAGTCTCAAAGCATCATCTAAAGGAAAAACTATAACCATCATGCTTCTTTACATCACTAAAAAGATTAGAAGAGGTATTTCACCCTGCCTTGCTTTCGCTTAATCACCAAACCAGGCCATTTGATAGGCAAAGTATCGTTGTTCCACGCATTGATCCGACGTGACACCTCACGAATCTGAATTCAAGTGCAAGTTCAACATAAAACATAAAAAGATGAATGTTATAACAACATCAAGTCTTCAATTTATAAGCCTTAAGCATAAAATAAGTTGTTGAAAAAGTTTGTGAAATTAAAGATAAAGAACAAAATATCATTTTAGAGTACAACAGAGAAATACAAAATTGTGAAATTTAAGTGTCCCATATAAGGTGACAGAGCTATGTTTTCACAGTCGTTTATGCTTGTCAAAGTAAATTACAACTACTACTAAATATAAAACAACTAAGTAATATAGTAGTAAGCAGAGGTGTTGTTGATATCGATGGAGTTGAAATGGCCTTTCTTTTGGAGTTGAAGTGGCCTTTCTCGGTCGTATGGCTCGTACCTTTCTGGATAAATCGGTTCATAATTACCAACCGAAGGTGTTGTTGATATCGATGGAGTTGAAGTGGCCTTTCTTTTGGAGCTAGAAGAACCTCCTAAAGATTTAGCTACTTTAGTGACTTATTTAGTGGCTTTTTTCAAGAATAAAGACATGATAATATTTATGTAATTAAGAAATAATTAAGAACTAATTAGAAGAATAATTAAGAAATAATTAGAAGACTAATTATGTAACTAAGAGGATAATTGCGTAATTAAGTAATTAAGTTGAGAGAGAGTAGGAGAAGAGATGAGTTGTAAATTGGAATGGTTGAAAGTGATGGGTTTTTATAGAACAATATGTATGTAACGGCTAGTTTGACCAAGAAAAACGGTTAGTTTGACCCGGACCTGGTTCCAAAGAACCGTTGGGCCTTTAGAACTGTCCGGTTCCGGTTCCGTTCCATGGAACCGTTGGGGCTGGTGAACGGGGCTGGTCCGGTTCCAGGTTCTGAGCCGGTTCCACGAAACCGTTGAGGCGGGTGAACATGTTCGGATCAGGTGAACCGGCCTGCGGTTCTTTGGTCCGGTTCATGCGGTTTTTCCGGCGGTTTCACGTTTCCGGCAAATTTTTCCCGGTAGGCTCACGGTTCCGCGGTTCGGAACCTGTCATGAACGTTTCCGATTCCGGGACCGGTTTCAAGCGATTCGGTTCCGGGCCAACCCGGACCGTGGCCATCACTAATCCTAGGCAGTTATTTTTCAGTTTTTATACTTGTAATCATGAGTTATTGTCGGTTTTGTAAGTAAGTAATTACGGGAAGAAAGTTACTTGATAAGTTACTTGCAGAATGGACACATAGGAGTTAGTTACTAAGAAGTTACATTCGGCAAAGTGGTAACTTCCACACGTCACTATGGTCGCTCATAACTTACGATTGATAATCGGTTTTTTAGTTAGTTTCTTTCGTTTTTGCTTTCTTTATAAATAGTTCAGCATGTTTTATATTTTTCAATAGATAATTAATGTTAAAGAAAACCCAAATCGCTTTGTTTCAATCCCTGTTGTTTGTATGATTCTTGGGTTAGAATTGTATTTGCAAAAGTTCTTATGCTTTGTGTGTTTGGTGCATGCACTTGTGTCTTAAGAGCGTCATTACTTGCTACGTGGATTCATAGTGAGTTTCGAAATTAGCCATTGTTATCCTTTATTTGCTGTTTTCGATAATCAAACAAACAACACCAAAAAAAATCAGTTTGTTCATTCGATATCACCATCACCATTTCATTCATCAATCTTTCATCATTCTTTCTTTCGATCCTTGATTAAAGCTTGTAAGAACCTCTAAGTGATAGGCAATCTTACAACATGAGAAAACAAAAGGGGATGGATTTCTAGTCATTTTCCTCACATTTAGCAGTGTATTTCTTCTTCTTTCTTTCTGTAGCATTGGCTAAAGTAGCACCAAGAGCCAAGGAGAATCTTGTGCAACAAAGGGCGAACCTCTAGTTTCGTCTATATAAGCATCTTTGTCATGGAGCCAATTAAAGATTTGGAGATCTGCTGGCCTAAGATCTTTCTCCGCCTCCGAAGAAAACCCCATTGGTGCCTCCTTAGAAACAAAAATCTCAACTTTGCAACTTATATCCACGAGCATGTATTGAACCAAATCACAACGTAACTTCATGTCAATCTCATTGGAGCTATGAACAGTGTGATCCCCCTCATTTGTCCATCTTGAGAGTGTTACAACTTGCGCATAAATTACCTTCAGATAATAAGGAAATGGACAGCATAGACTGAAATTAATGATGATTCATTTTTTAGTCCCAAAATATCTAATGGTAGAAAAAGCCAAAGCTTTACAACCTAGGATTAAGAAACATAGACATTACTACCTAATCGAAGCTCGGCCTAAACAAGCCCCTCGTCATTCCTTGGGCGAGAATTGGTACCTCTAAAGGTATAGCTATCCATCTAGCATATACATTTTTGTCACGAATTTTATATAAGCTTCTATTACGAAAAAGACACTAAGGTTGATCATTACAATGCAACATAACAATGACCAGAATTAGGATGCAACCTAGACAACTGGCCATGCTCTAGCAATCAGTGACACACAGTAGTTACATCTACATGTCCAACTGCATACAGCCTCCACGGAATAAAAGAGCTAGTAGCATATAAACTGTACCTCTAGGTATTACATATCTCATCCTTAGTGTAATAGTAGTCCAAGTAAAAGTGAACAGGGTATTTACCTGTTTATATGGACTTCGGGTTACAAGTTCTTGCCTTAGAAAAATAAATTTAAGTTCATCAACCATATAATAATAATAATCAAATGCATAGGATTACTCAATTACAGGCTCTAATGTCTAATTCTCACTCTTTCAATCTCATTTGCAATCAATTTACTAGTTGAATGACAACATCATTGCACATTCCAAATAATATAAACAAGTACACGTTAGAGACTTCATACAGTGCATCACGTAGGCCACATATGAGCAATGAGTTATCCTATCATGCAAAGGCTCTAGCAATTCTAATTCATAATCGACTTTGTAATTCCCCAACTCATGTTGTTGTTTGTCCTATTCGGATCGCCAGAGTGTTACCAAAATTTCAAGGAATACACATAAGGGGAGCTAATCCCAAGACAACATCCAAACTAAGACGTTGTCCGTCCTGTTCGGGTCGTCAAAGGTAAAGTATCCATAACCCTATGTTAACCTTAAATCCTTAAGGATCAATCACCAACTACAGCCCTTAAGTTTACTTAATTTCAAATAAACTGTCGCGAACTTTTTTTTTTCACCAACTACAGCCTTCCACTTGGAAAACATGACAGCCATACAGCCAAATTACCCCAAATTGACTTAATGGCCGGCTGAAACACAAAATTACCTTTGACCAAGCCCTTTTACCTTTGACTTTAATTTAAAATCTCATTTACTCATTTTAAAAAAATATATATAAATTAAAAATCTCATTTCAACATCCTTCAACTCCTCCAAAATCAAATCTCAAAATTTCAATCACCCTCCCAGCCCCAGCTTATAAAGCCATTTTATCTTCCATCATCTTCATCAGTCACACATAAATAAAAAGCCATTGAAGGTTGTTTTTGCGGCTGGAGGAGCTAGTTGGTACATCTTATTAGCAGTAGCAATTGCAGATGAGATGAAAATCAAAAAACCCAGATGCCAAAATCTTATTTATTGGTGTTGATTCTGGGATGGAAAGCATTGTTGTACCCGCTTCGACTTTGCTGCGATACCTGCAACCCCATTGGTTTGACCCATTTTGTCTGTTCAAAATTTGGGCATCCCTTTAAAATGGGTCAATTCAATGCGTGAAAGTTGAAAGATAATGAAGGAGTTTGAACCCCAAATCGTGGTTGGAACTAGGGGTTATGTATCTTTCCCTATTTGTTTAATTGGTACTTTTATAGGATTAAAAAGGTGATACAAGAACAAAGTTCGGTTCCTGGGTTAGCTAATTGTTTTCTTTTCTTTCTCTTGTTCCTGATTTAGTTTTTGTTGCTTATAATTCATCGGTTGATCGATTTCCTACTGAAATTTTGATTTAAATTCCTTTTATTTATTTGTTGAAAATGAGTAAATAGGATTTTAAATGGGATTGTAGTGAGTGGGAATCCAATAAGGTTATCATTAAGCAGAAGATTGAAATTTTGAGATTTGGTTTGGAGGAGTTGAAGGATGTAAATGGGATTATAACTCCCTTTTTTATTTGTTGAAAATGTGTAAATAGGATTTTTAAAATTAAAGTCAAAGGTAAAAGGGTTGGTCAAATGTAATTTAGGGATTCAGCCGGTCATTAAGTCATTTTGGGGTAATTTGGCTGTAATACTGTCATGTTTCCCAAATTGAAGGTTGTAGTTGATAAAAAAAAGGCTGTTTATTTTAAATTGAGAAAACTTAGAGGACGTAGTTAGTTATTGATCCAATCCTTAATGATCCACAACTTCCATGGAAATGAATAATAATTATAATCCTTAATGATCCACAAATCCAATTTAATAACACCGTACGGGTGATGAACACAATCATCTTCAATTTCCAAGTTAAACTCCTTCCAATTCTTTTGAAGGACTAAGCCTTAAGTGATATAAAATATCACAAAATTATATAATATCATAAAAGCATTATGAACGTTTATAGAGTAAAATATATTTTCATAAAAAACTTTTATTAATGTATTTTGACGCTCAAACGAACGTCTGGTAACGACCCCTGCAAGCCCGATAACACAAATAACTGTTGTTAAATCGACTTGTATCTAACTAATCTGACCTAACAATGACCCGGGTAACATTCAAACGAAAATTAAACGATTTAAAATTCGACCGGACCGAATGAATACCCATTCAAAATCGCCCTGATAACCTGAATGCACACAGCCTTAAACCATTGAGATCATTTTAGTGAAATAAAGAAGAAAATTTGAAATAAATAAGATTATTTATCCAAAAAAAGCATACAATAAGACCATAATCAAACTTATTCCAAAACTAAGCGTGTAATTCGCAAACCTTAGGTTCAGGCTGTTCGTAAGTGCGAACAAACTGAAAAATTAAAACAGGCTGTACGCACTTACTAACAGCGAACAACCTGTTTTAAGTCAAAAAGTCAAAAACTCAACAAAAGTCAACTCAATCGGTCGCTGTTAGTAAGAGCGGCCGATTACTTGGCTGATTTTTGTTGATTCATCCTATATAAAGGCCCGCTGTTTGACCCTATTTGGCCTGTTCGCAGTTACAAAGTGCGAACAGACACTTGATTTTTTTTACCAGTTTATTACTGTTCACACTTACTAAGTGCGAACAGTCTCGAACCTGTGCTTTGGGATATCTGATGCTTATATTTGGAATAAGTTTGATTATGATCTTATTGTATGTTTTTTGTTTGATAAATAATCTTATTTATTTCAAATATTTGTCATAAAGAATAGGCTACTCAAAAATCAGTGCCATGACATCTGCAAGTTCATCCAAATCAGAACCATAATATAACTATCATAAACTTTACACTTTCGGACAAAAAAAAAGACTATTTTATTGTATGAATAAATTAGCATCAGAAACTGTCCAGTCCCTGAATACAATTTTTACAACTAAAATTTAAAACCTGCGAATTATTAGTATGTAAACGGATGTACAAAAGAAAGATGCAAAAAAACTGAGGGATAAACCAAAGTCAACAAAAGTACCATTCTTCTTTTCAGGCATTTGGTTAACTAGCAGTCTTGTACATATCATCGATAATATTCTGCACCAGCATCACAGAGCATTAGTATCGGGAAAAACAGTAAACTTTGTAGTATACATATGATGCTAACCGTAGATTGATCCAGACAAGCAGTTAAAATTACAACACAATACATGTAATACAAAGTTTTGTACTTCACATAAGAGTATCGGTGCTTTGTTTAACGAGACAAGTTAGAGAGACTTCTTAACATGCCGAGTCAACCACTAGTTTGACCGAGTTACTTTTTCACAAAGGGTCCTCTTAGAAATGATGCTACTTTGGTTATAGGGATTAAATTAATTTTCACCTCCATTATAGTTCAGGGCTTCAGGCATAGTACAATTTCTTCTCCAAATTAGCCACCCCGTCGTGGTCTGCTAGTTTGCTTTAAATACTAACACATTAATAGCCAAACTCTTGCATGGATGGGGTTGTGTTGCATAACTCTACTTTTCAGAACTTTGCTAAGAATATGCACAATATTTAGTAAATCATGAAGGAACCATGTGTCGATCACTGTTATTTATTGTTTCACCTTAATTTGTGTTTTCCAAATAATTAAAAATGAGGGGAACACTGGGTGAGGACAACCACGTTGCTGGGTGTGATTGGAACAAACTTGTCACCAAAAAGTGCTCGTATACACACACAACCATTCCTCGTTTTTAATTTCGTGAGGGGAGGGGCTCGGGGCAGTAGAGTTGAGATTTGAGAAACATTGATGACCATTACCTGATAATACTTGAGTAATTGAGGCCTCTTCTTTTTAAAAGTTGGTGTAAGAAGGTCATGTTCAATGTCAAAGGGCACAGGATCCAAATGAATAGCTTTGACAAACTCAAAACCTTTTAGCTGTTGATGATAAAACAAAATTCAGAAGAGCTCAAATAATCAAACATCAAGCAATTAGAAAGGGGTAGGGAAGCTAAATCGATATATACTCACCTTCTTCTCTTTCCCAATCTTTGAGAGCTCTCCAAGTATGTATTCCTTAGCCTTAGGGTTATTGCACAGAGCATTAAAATCTCCTTCTATGCCATTTTCTTGAGCCCAACGCTCAAGTGCACCCCTATTAGGATTGGCAACTGCAACAAGAAATGAATGGAAACTATTCCCGTAGATCCATATCTGAAAAAAAAAATATAAGGGATCATCGGGTGTATTCACCCAACATTTTAGCAAAGTACTATCTCATCGATTCTAAACTAGCATGTAACGTTCTCTTTTAACGGCTCGTTTGGTAGTCGGAATAAGAATGGAAAATTAGTAATATTTTGGTAGGAAACAATCTTGACAAGTTTAATTGTTATGCTTGTTCTACTTCAATCATCTCATTTTCTGCACAATATTCATTTCAATGCATTAGGATTATCATTTGGAGAGGTGGTATTTGGTAGTAATAGAAAATTGTAAGCATAAAACTTTATGATCAAACTATCAAAAGTTCCATCACTATGAGAATGATATGGTACATCTCTACAAATCATTCTCATCACCAGCATTTATTATTAATAACGAAACGGGTCATAAAGGTTAGAGTTAAACATAAAACAAATCGTTACAGAAAATGAATGCACACCCTTTTATTTGGACATGTGACATGAGTAAAAGCAACTCAAAGTCTTGAAGTGTCCTTATATACTCTTTCTACCTTAAATATTACTCTCCTTGATCCTATCCAACTTTTGTTACAATTTATTTCTTGAATTATAGGTTGTTTTATCGATTTTACATTTCTATTTTCATGTATGAGTATGACCCTATATTCTCTCTTCTAATCTCATAACAAACTCAATTTATTCATTTATCTCACTACAGCCAACCAGAATAAAAAGTTACTACAAACTCAAATGCTAGGAAAAACAATGAGAAAGCAGTATATAGCTGAGTGAAAAGATTTGAATTAAATTACATAATCACAAAAACATACCGAATCGATAGCAGTGCAAAGGCCGTATATGTTCTCCAAGTTCTCAACTGCAACATATTCTCCCTGTGAAAGCTTAAAAATGTTCTTTTTACGGTCAATGATTTTCATACTTCCATCAGGTTGCCACTCTCCAACATCACCTGTAATAAGCAAACTTTAATAAGAATATATCACAGAAGAATGTACGATATAACAACACATTTTAAAAGAAACTTATTGATAAGTACCTGTGTGGAACCATCCATCAACCATGACTTCCTTAGTAAGGTCTTCTCGTTTGTGGTATCCTGAGAAGAGAGTTTTTCCTCTGACACAGATTTCTCCACGTGGTGTGCTGGAAAGTGCATCATATCCCATCTCAGGGACTGATTCAAGGCATACATCCACATTTGCCAATGGAGGACCAACTGTCCCAATCATCTGAATCTCATTGGGCAGCGAAACAAAAGTTCCAGCACAGGTTTCCGTCAATCCTACATTGTCAATACAGGTTTCAGCGAGCATATGAAGTTCAACCAATAACAGTTCTTAAAAGAAACATTAAAGCTCGAGACAGTAAGTAATGAAGATTCTAGCATCGACCATCCTCTTAGATTATAGGATGTACGTTACTCGTCAGCTCCAAACATTATGATTCTCATTCATCATATTTTTATAGCTTGTAGTCCACCTTATTTTCCAACAAAAGAATGCATATTACGAAAATAAAGGAAAAGCTTCACAAATCCAGAAAAATTAGGCCTTTCAATATTTTTAAAAACTTTGCAATCACTTTACTCCATAGCTCCCGAAACCATAATAATCTATGAGCGGTACACCGGGTATGATGATGAAGATGACAACATGAATGATTGGAGGAGAATATATTTAGATGATTGCTGTAATTGTTTTTTTTATTATAGATATAAATTAGTGTTATGGCAGTAGATTAGTATTTGTAAACCTAGTTAGTGGCGATTCTCACATTGGTTTATGTTTTTTGATATAGCCAAACCCCATATTGTTGGAATTAAGGCTCCAACATTGTTGTTTCACACTTAAGTGAATGATTAAAAGTAGCCACAGAGACTGCAATGCAGACACCATAGTTAATGCTTTCAGAGGCTGTGAACTAATCTGAAATTCAACTGCTGCTACTACTTTGACAATAGCAACAATAATACTACTATTTTGAGAAACCATAACTGCAGAGCTCATAGCGGTGAAAAATTAATCATTAAAATGCTTACAACAACACCATAATGCTTATTCAAACTTTTCATAGATTTTCTCAAGTTTCAGGCCTTGATGCTAATCTTGATCAAAAGTTGTGCATTCTTTAGTGGTATTGCACCTAATCAGTAAGTTGCACTTCTTTCCTACCTTCATATGTCTAAAGGTAACTTTTCCTACAGATAGTTGGGGGTTCCCCTCACAGCTAATGAAGTTGTCTTATTCTAGTTGCAAGCCTTTGATTCAGAAAACACTTGCTAGAAGCCTAGAAAACATTCTTGAACTTCGAAGAATCTCTTTTATTCAGTAAGGCTTACTTTGATCAAAGTTATCTTGTACATCCTTCCAACATTTAGGAGTAGGATGGGCTAAAAACTTAATTGAAGAGAGTCAGAGACCCAAAGGTACCCTTCAACATTTTTATGGACTGGGGATATTGTTCCATCTAAATAACTGAAACTACTTCACAAATTCTTGTATGAGACAGTTTTACCGTGAGAAGTGCCCCATGCTTGGATTAAATAGCCCAATAATAGAAATTTTAATCATAATGAACCTTTTATATGGACTCGTTTCAATGCGAGACGGTCTCATACAAGAGGGGCTGAAATTACTTAGGTAGCCCTGTGCCTTACAAAATACTTTTAGGAATTTGGGGCAATAAGAGAGTTGCTAACAATCCTTATTGGATTATTCAGAACATCTTAGGCTATCATGATCTAATCATCAAATTAGGAGCTTGGAACAAGGTTCTTCATAAAGGCCAGTTTATAATCAAACATATGTACGTCACTGCTTGGTTCTCAGAAGAAAGTTGGCTGGAGGAAGATTGTTAGCAACTCTCTTATTGCCCCAAATTCCTAAAAGTATTTTGTGTACGGCTGATGTTGCCTAAAGGATTTCTTAAAGCAGATAAACTGGCTCTTTAGAATGTAAGATGGAATAATTTATGCCTATGTTACTCAAACATAAGGTTGACACTGTGGTAGGAAGCATGCCAAAGTGTTTAGCTATGCAAAATGGAAGTGTAGTAGGAACCATGTCCACAAACAGGCATAGGGTGTGTGCTTCATAGAAACAAGTTATCAAGTGCGGCTGCAAAGTACCTATAGAAAATTCAAGGCCAGCAGAAACTCTGGCCATTAGTTTGAAGGAAGTTGTTTTTTATGCTTCTTGTGATGTTTCAGATGAGGTTAAAAACTCTTCATTGTTTAGGTATGCCTTTGGGTTTAATATGAAGTATCTAGCTACTAATCCTTCTTAGAAGGTGGTATAGTTACAGATACTGATGCAGTGATGCAGTAATGTCCCCTTCAGCTTTTTTGTTACTCTGTAACTAACCATTTTGGTAAATTGAACTAAGGTAAGCTTAACTCATGAATGTAGTACTTCCTGAACTAAAACTTATTCTACTGGCTAGAAAGAGCAAATTGCAAATATTTGCAACCCACAAAAACTAAAGTATAAAGGTCGGAAACCCACACCTACAGCATTGGCTTGATCACATTTTGAAATGAAAAATGTACGAGTAGTATTCATAAATTAGAAGCAATAATAGCCAGCAGAATAGAAAAGGAAAAAAAAAAAAAAAAAAAAAAAAAAAAAGCAAACAGAACGAGACTGGACAATTAAATACCACGGAATCCACCAAAGTCCCTTAAAAGGTATAAATTTCCATCAAAGATCTCACTATATTAGTTCTTCTCTAACATTTGACGTATATTTCTAAAATAGGACAAGCTCAAGAACTCGGAAGAACATACCATATCCTTGTAACACATAACAACATGCTACCACCCGCAAAAAGGTTTCTACATGACTAGCTAATGGAGCAGCTCCTGATAAAATTAGTCTCACTTTTCCCCCCAAAGCTTCCTTCACCTGAATTCAAAAAATGCTATTCGACTAAGAAGAAATATTCAAAGATTAAAAGATTACCAAAAAAGTAATTGATAATGAATTTCTACCTTGTTAAAAACAATTTTATCAAACATGGGAGATGCGTCTGAATGCTTTGCACCCTTCTTCATGCTATTGAATTTGCTGAGCATTATATATACACAAAGTTCTCAGAAAAACAGCAACAGATTCAATGTTGCATATATTCGGTAAAAGAACCTAGCCTAACACTATGTGTGAATGGAAGGAAATGAAGGATTGACATTTCCCTAATTTGGATATCAAAAAGAGAGGGGAGGGGAATGGAAGGAAAATAATTGGAGATAAGAAGTCGATTGCATTTTGTACTAAACAAATATTTCCAATATTCGAAAGATTTAAAAGGAAAACTTAATTATCTTCCCTTCCTTCCCTTTCCGTCCGCTTCCCTTCCCTTCCCTTCCCTCCCCTTCCTTTCTTTCCTAAAATGTTATGCAAACACAGTGTAAAGGTTAGTACCTATAACATCATAGCAGTTGCTTGTGAATTACTATAAAACTAAAGTAAATTCTTAAACTTGATTCAAGAAAAGTATTTACCGTGAGTATGCAAAGCCAAAGAGTGTGCGTTTCAATAAACCGCCAGCTCGAAGTTTCTCTTGCAAACCTGCAAGTGAGGTATACAGAAGAAACTAATAAGAAACAAAAGACGCATTCTACTAGTCCTTTGCTGCCAACTCCACACAGGATAGAAGAGTTTATCAAAACCCAGAACTTGACAGTTAATTCTTTTCAATTCAACAGAATACTACACGAAATCAGCATCAAACAAGCAAACTCACAAAACATACCTGCATAAATTCTGTCTAATACACGAGGAACGGCACAGAAAACAGTTGGCTTTAAAACTCCAATATCCTCAAGCAATAACTTGACATCCTAAATAAACACCAAGCAACAAAATTCAATAACCATCTACCTAATATAAAGTAGATCATTACATTTCCATAATCACTCTGAAATATCATTACAAAGAAGTCACTCACCCCTCTCCAAAATCCTATACGTGCACCGTGAAATATAAAGCATTCCTCAATCACCCGATCAAAGATATGAGCCAAAGGAAGATAAGACAGATACACATCCTCTGTGTTTAACTGCAGATGAACAAAACAAAATAGATAGGCCAGCCTAGGTGAGTATAACAAACAGTCAAGATTTTACTGACGGTGTAAAAGCCACAAGAATAGCACCTCTTCATTTGAACTTTCCAGAAAGCGGTTAACACCAGCTATTAGAGTTATAATACTCTCGTTTGAAATGAGTACACCCTTGGGTTCTCCGGTTGTCCCACTAGTATACATTATTGTAGAGATATCACTCTTCTCCCTCTTCACCAATTCATATTGTTTATCACCTCCCTGCAGCAAACAGAAGAACACTAAAAATAAGGCAAGCCCCAAGAAGTCAATGAAACAGATGAGCAAGTTGTTCACAACTTGACACGATTTTATACGTAAACTACCGAACCACCTATGGTAGAACTACATATTACAGAGAAATGGTGTTTGATAGAAGTTGTGTCAATCTAAATGCCTTAGTGAATCATTAGGAATATAAAAAGAAACACAACATTTTATACTGTCAATAATCGCCTTGTGCTCTTTCCTCTTATTACCATTGAGGCATTAATATTACTATCTCCGTCCGAAATTAGTTCCCATGTTTCTATTTTTGACAACCTTTTATTATACGTTAGGATTAAGGCTTTGACATTGTTCTATTTTTGTTTCACATTTTGTCACTATTCATTCTCTAACTAATAGCATGTATTTTCCTATTGTTATTACGTTGTCCAATTTGTCAACATACATTTTCGGCTTATCAATTTTTTATAAATATATTATTTCTTGCATATATTTAAAAATATTAATGGTCAACGTCATTGCAAGAATTAAGGCTCTAGCTATTATTGTCGTATGAAATTTATAAATAAAAATAATGAATATTACATATGATAGTAATGAGGTTTTGCTTTTGCAAGTGTTCGCAAAAAAATTTAATTTTTCCACATGGTAGCCTAGTTATGTTTTTCTATCTAGCATCATTTTTTTACCATACTTGAGATTTCCATTAAGTTCATTTCATCCTACCCCATCACTTTTTCCTCTCCAATCCATCTAAGTCTCGCCATCAATCCTTTATTTTACATTCGATTTCTTTTTCCTTTTCATCATTTCATTTCACTCTATTCATCATTTAAGTAAAATTTTTTTTTAGTTTATATTTGCCTCCACATCAAATTACAACAAACAACATGCACAAAACAAGCTCGTAAAGGAAGTCAAGAACACGAACAACACTAGGCAATACTAGGGTCTCAATTTTCAATTGACCGACAAAATTGATTGTCACAAAAACCACGCAACATGTACCTCAAGTAGCCATTCAATATCATTCATGTTGGTATCATTCATGATTCTAGTGGAAATGACCAGTACTTTTGGCTTTTTTCTTTATTTTTTCCTAAATCGTCTGTAAATTATGATTCTAGCGGAAAACATACCTTTGAGTTGGTATCATTCATGATTCATCCAAAGTAGGAACTATTGTAGAAAAATCATGAAAATGATGGATTATTCGAGACAATTTCCTAGAATTTGTGGCTTTATTTGATTTTTTTTTCAGGGTTATTTTCGTTTGTAATGGATGTTGTTGAAGTCATTTTTAGGGGATAAATGAAGATGCAAAGAATAAGAGAGTAAGTGTTAGATCGAAATGAGGTTGTCTTCAATTTAGATGTTAAATGAAAAAAGCAACAACTTGAGTGAATTATGAAGATAAAGATTGAAGAGCATCTTGGTGGGGTTGTAATTGAGGGTATTTATGTCTTCACCAATTAAGCGACTATTAGAGTTATTAATTTGCAATCTTAATGCTACGCTATGGAGAAGCTTATTTTTTTCACAACCGATGGCAAAAGCTAAAACCTCGTTGCAACCATGTGAAGTAACCCAAAACATATTAATGGTCAAATTGTACACAAAATGTGTACAC
This sequence comes from Amaranthus palmeri, assembly GCA_019776075.1. Classification (NCBI taxonomy): domain Eukaryota; kingdom Viridiplantae; phylum Streptophyta; class Magnoliopsida; order Caryophyllales; family Amaranthaceae; genus Amaranthus; species Amaranthus palmeri. The sequence goes on from JAAKBH010000462.1 coordinate 217,712, forward strand.
CCTGCCACGTCAACAAAAGGCACTACGTCACTTCACTATTAAAAAGGTAATTTAGTCCTGCAACCTTTCGTTCCTTTTTTTTTCCAGATTAAAGAGCTCCTCAATTTAGTAAATGCATCCCTCAAAGTCTCATATTCTACAGAGAAATGTCACAACCAAAAGAGAAAAGATATCTTAAATTTAAAAAGAAAAAAGTAATTCGAAGCCGAATTACACAATTAAATAAAGTAACAAAATCCTCATTAAACCACAATGCCATATGAACAGTGATGAATAATTTTTAATAACTACCCCCTCTATTGCTAATTGTTCGTCATCGTTTGAGTTTCGAGGTCACCGCATAGTATGTCGTTACAGCAACATGTTTGCACGTTTAAACCATGAAACAACATAATGTTTGTTTTGAGTACTTGGCTCCAAGTTCTTCTCGAAACATAGAACAGTTAGGTGATAAACAATTTTAAAAATTAATCATAGCAAAAAAAAACTATTAATAGCCCAAGAAAAGCATTAAAGTGAAGGAGATCAGAAGAATATTTTCCACCATAAAAATATGACACCTACCAATTCCAAAAAGTCATCCCAGCTATACATCTGCAGTCCAAGTTTTTCAACTTCATCCTTTTGTTCGGATGTAATCTTCCCAAAACTAACCAAAGCTGCATAAGACTTCATATATTAACACCTAAAATATTATTAAGGGAGGTTTAGCTGAATAAACTGCAGAAGAAACTTACTTTTCAAGTATTTTGATGTGTTTTCTAAAGTTTTAAGCAGCTGAAAGAAAATCACAAAATGTTAACTCAATACAAACAAAATGATGCTTCTATATCTTCCAACTATGGAGAAGCAACTGAAAGCATAGTTGTAATTACTCTTGAGGTAATAAAAGTAAAAACATAAAATAATTTTAATCGTTGTCAGCCCAAAACAACATGTTAGTAATAATAAAAAAAATTAATGATCTAAACAAAAAAAATTACGATATTGATAGTTTACAAAAACGAGCCAATACCTCCGGAATCTTTTTTTCTTCAACAAATGCTATTGAAACTTCGGCATGGCTAATGATGAATTCTACAGCACCAGCCCCTACAAAATAAAAAAAAATTAAAAGAAACATATAAGAACCCAGCTGACATCAAAACATTATGGAACCAAAGTGCAAAGTTATAGTAGCGGCAACTGGGACAGCTCACAAGTGAAACAACACAATGCAACAGGAAACCATCGCATTTAACATTTTGACTTCAAAAAAGCTTGGGACATAATTGTAGTTCTTAATGAGAAACAAACTTACCCAAAGTGTCATACAAAGGGACACAATAGATTCCATGGGCGTTGCAAGCCTGTGCAAAATTAGAAACACCAATAAACAGCATAAATAATTTGGAATGCATAGTTTCAAAATCTAAATGCAACAATTGTAGGTGTATAGAGACGGACGATTACTACCTAACAAAGCACTAAGGCTGAACCCAATACATATATATTAAGTAAGAAGGAAATCTATCAGAAAAACATGAAAATAAACACCTATCCCTAACAGTATAAGTGAGACAAAGAGAGGGGAGGAATAATACGACACCTCCATGCTCATGATCCATTCTGCACAATTTGCTCCATATATACCACATCGTCCTCCCTAAAAGCAACATATTCATTAAATATTATTAGCTACAAAAAGCTTTTAAGTTGTGCAAAGAACAAGCAAAATTGTGGTGTCAAAAATAGGGATAAGAAGTTTACGGAAAGAAACCACAGACTGTTTTTACAAAGAGGATACTAATAAAGCTACTCAAAAGGAAATTAGAACTTTTTCCTGAATATAATAAGGTTCTATGCTCGTTGGCTATAACCATAGAGATGAAACCATAAATCCCATTAGGAACACAAAGATAGCAAGAATTGTCGAACAGACAACTTACGTCTCCGACACCACAATGACGAATAGCATTCCCCACTTTGATGACTACGTCATATACCTCCTTGTAAGTAAGCCATACATATTCTCCAGCCTAAAGATGGATCAAACAATGATAAATGTAAATACATATCACATTATGCGACTAACTCACACTTCAAGTCATACAGACTAATAGAAAAGCAAGAAAAGTGAACCTTTCCATCCACAATCTCACGACGACCAAGCATTGGATTATTAGGATATTTTTCTACAGACATGCTGCATCATAAGTGTCATAGCAGATCTCAAGTTAGAAACGGCATAATATTTAATTCTATCAAGCAGTCAAAATCTAAACTCCATCATGAAGCACAAATATTCAAACTGAATGTGCAAGGAGAAAAGCAATCTGACAAGCATCAAACATAGTATAATGAAGTCCCAGCTGAATTCAATTTCAAGGATCAGATCACTCAATAACCTAGGAATTTAAATGAATCCAAGTCTCACTTAAATGCAAGTAGTCAATGATAGAGCTACAAAATTCACACTTATGAATTCAATCTTAGTCCGAGAAACATGTTAAAATAGCCCAAGTTCAAATCCAATGTCCAGCAAGCGAAATCTGTTGTAACATGAATCTTAAACACAGTTGCATCATAAGTTCCAGGCAAAGGGTATGCTTCCCAGCCTATGGCTACACTTGGTTAAAATTTACAAGGACGTAACTCAATTAGGTGTCAAGATATCAAAATATGTCCCAATTAAAAAATTTTGTTTTGTTTCGTTTTCAATTGGGCCATTGGAATATCCTATAGTCCAAGTGTCAACTCTTTTCTACACATTAAATATACTACACACTTTTAGGTGAAACAGTGAGTCTACCAAACATGAATTTCAATCTTCAAAAAGGAGTGCATTTATAAAGCAATAGTAAAAGTAGTTGGAGGTGCTCTTTGCTCCAGGTAGGTTACTTCACAATTCACCCATTCCCTTCTAGTAAATGCTTGGAAAGTCTATTCCTAGCTTCTCTTACACTCCTTAGTAGAATATTCTCATTGACTTTTGCGCTTGACAAATGACAATACACATCTTTGATCATCAATGGAGTATTTCTATTTCTAGATCAGTAGAATGTATATAATGTTTTTATGGTATGACTATATACTTTGAATCAATCTTACCTAATGGCTAAAAGAATTCGGTTTTATGCATCAACCAACAATATATTCAAGCATAAATAGTGCAAAAGTCAAAGCAAAAGAGCAGGAAAATTCAACCAAAAATTACAGACACAATTTTCTACACATGTAAAATTATTAGGAAAAGAAAGCAAATAAAGCACTAGCAAAAATAGGAAGATCTGAAGAAACGAACAAATTACACATCCCATTAAATCTAAATCAACAAGAAAATTATAGAAAGTAATTCACAACCACTCAACCAGCATATGTACTAGTATAAGATTAAACTCAAACACAATCATTACTACAATAAATACACAAATCAAGGTTAACAAAAATTATATTGTAATTCATAGCATATACAGTCAATTCAAAATTCAAAATACATGCAAATGCTGCTTAAATTAAAATTTCATATCACGGTTGTATGAAAATAAAAAAAATTAATAATCAACATTTTTCACAACGCAAATCGCTCGCAATTGAAAAATCGATCAACATCACCAGGTCAAAACGTAAACAAAAGTAAGTCAAAACTCAATCAAAATATAAGTAAATACTACTTGAATTAAAACTTCATATCACGATTATATAAAAATTCATGATCAAGTTCTGCACAACAGATTTCGCTCTCAATCGCAAACGAAAAATCGATCAACACTCGACAATCACGAAATCAACCAAAAAAAACCAGATAAGTCAGAAATTGGTCAAGAGTTCATCAAATACAGCTTTTTTAAGAAAACAATACAGAAAAATCAAAGGGAGAGCGGAAACATAACCGAAAGATGTCCCAGCAAGTGTCCATGCCAGGAGGAGGCTGAGGAAATCCATCTTTAGCAAAAATATTGCGATAAACAGGTCCAGTTGATGGTTTTCCATCATGTTCAGGCTTTGAAGGTTCGATCTCGTAGATGAATCTCTTAGTTTCCGCCATTGTTCAGAGCTTGAATAAAAAAAATAAATCTAATAATTTGGGAATGGAGTTTGTGAGTAAATAAATATAGGCTACAAAGAAAAGTGAGGTAGCGTAGCGTATCACGCGCGTATCACGTGTGCGTTGGCAAACAAGAGGCTTTGGTGAGAGTCTGAGAGAGAGAAACAAGGCTGAGGCCTGAAAGTTGGAGAATGTGAGAGTTTAGAAGGCCCACAAAACTAGAATTTTCTGTTAGGTCATGCAGGAGCACAATTTAATTCATGCATGTATTTGATACAAGTACAACTCACAATTTAATTCCAAATTTAAGCAGGTGTGACGCTTCGCCCAATCCAAAACACAAAAAATAGAAAAGAGAATTTTACAAAATAAATGATGATGATAATAATAATAATAATAATAATAATAATAATAATAATAATAATAATAATAATAATAATAATAATAATAATAATTGTTATGGATAAGGTGTAGCTCCGTTGACTAAGTTAAGAAGTTTGGTCAACTTTGACTATGCAATGAAGAGCTCCAGTCAAGGTCAAACTTTCCCACTTCCTGCCAGGGTAATGATTTAGTAACTACCCCGTAATTGCCTGTTCCTTCCAGGTAACCGCTATGCTAATTCAGGAATCCACTACTTCCATCTCCCCTATATTCCTGCAGAAGTAACCACCATCGGATCACCGCTATCCGATGGTTATAAAAAGGCCAGTCTAGGTAATTTTGCGCCCTAAGCCTTATTATCATACCAAAACTCTGCGAAAATTCAGACTCACCACTATTAAACAGTTATCTCCTGCTTCGCCACCTTCACAGGTTGCCTGCAACCCTACAAAACACCCTAATCTTTACTCTTTTCATAATATTTCCTTTATTCCCCGATCCGACTTAAGCATCGGAGGGGTTTTCCGGGAGATAACCCCCCGGGCAAGGCTAACTTGTTGTTGTGTTGGACGAACGTGCCGCTTTCAGGAGGTGTCGCTTCCCAGCTTGACCGACGTTTGACCACCATACAACTTCCAATTCAAGTATCTCACGTGCCTTACATATTTTCCTCGTTTCACATACGAAACAGTTTGGCGCCGTCTGTGGGGAAAGATACATAAAAGTCATGACCCTGAAAAGAGTACAAACGCAAACAGCCACCGTGCACAGCACAGATCCAGACACGTCCGCGGGACAGGCCAACAATCAGGCCGTGACTCGCCGTGATCTGGACATGCTGGCGCAAAGTCTTACCACGGCAATTGCTGAACAACTTCGTGCTGCCCTCAGCACCAATGCCACTAATCAGAATCAGCAGGCGTTGGACAATATGGCTGAACAGATTGAGAACTTGAGAAGAAGGATGGATCCTCCCAACTCACAAAGACAGGAGGATTCCCAAAGGGAGGATGCCTCCCAGAAGCAAGACTCAAGGAGGCAGGATGACCGGGAGACAATGGCCTCCCGGTCCAGCCACAGAAATTGGAGACGGAGGAAAGAGCCCGTCGCCAGAAAAGTTCATCCTTTCAGGATGAATCTAGAACGCAAACCCAGGATGCTAGAGACTATCTGAATCAAAAACAATCCCAGCATTCTCAGAGCACCCAGGTATGATAGACAGGAAACGCGAAGAGAGGAAGGCGCAACGGCTCTTTAGATCTAGTCATTCACAGAGTCCTGTTAGGCCCCTAATTCCAGTTCAGGCGGAAATCAGTCTAGGGGGACCCCAGGACGCCCACATAGTGCTGAATTCCCCCCTATCCGCTGAAATTTTGGCAACCCCCAATCCTGCTAAAATCAAGGTACCCTATATGACTTCTTTTGATGGTACTACATGCCCTGAAGAACACATCGTGGCATATAAGAATCTGATGCTGCTATACACCACCAACCAGGCCTTGCTGTGTAAATTCTTTTCTACTACTTTAAGTGGGATTGCTCTTAGCTGGTATACTTCCTTACCCTCAGGGACAATTCACACTTTTGCGCAATTAGAAGCCAAGTTTGTCAATCACTTTGTTGCCTCCAAGAGACAAGAAAAGACTAACTTCCACTTGCTAAGTGTGGTACAACAGGAAGGGGAATTTGTGGCTTCCTACTTGAAAAAGTTCCAGGAGGCCGTCTTGGAAGTGACAGATCTAGAGGATTTCGTGGCACTCAATGCCTTGATCAACGGAATGAGAACTCCAAAGTTAAAATTCCAACTTGTAGAATCAGGTAAAGAGCTATGCTGAAGCCATGAGACAATGCCAAAATTACGTCACTGCTTCTGAGATATGACATGCCCACGATCCGAAGAAGCGGAAACATGACAAGAGGGAAAGTGACCTCTCACCAAATGCTCCAAGAGATGATCGGCCATCCCGGCGGGATAGAGGTTACCCCCCGCGTCACCACGATCACCCTTCTGATATGGGACCACCGAGGCAAAGGCAAGTATATGTGACTGAAGAATTCGGGGCAAAGCATTTAAGGGACGGAGGAGAGGATCCTCGCTTCAACAGAAACAGGCGAGATATCTTCTTCACTGTCCAGGATGCTCTCCCAGCACCGCCGCCTACAACTACACAAATAAAGTATGTATTTGGACTTTTCACATAAATTCATTTTGATGAAACATTAATTCAATTGAATGTTAATTTATCTAAAAACGGGTAGTAAAATAATTTATGTCGTAGTTGCCTAGTTAGGTTTCGAAAATAGTATGTGTAAGATTTTTAAATTGATATTGTTAATAAGATACTTGTTTCTTTCACCTTAATTTTATCAAACAAATAAATATAGAACAAGTCGTAGGTCATTTAGCACGGTTAACAGTCTTTCGGCAGCTCATATGGTGGGGTGGCTATATCGATATTGTATTTGGTAATTTAAAGGCTGTTGTTCGTAAAAAAAATTTTAAAAATTAAAAAAACTAAACTTCGAGGCTTTTTATTAAAAAATATCTAAACTTCAAGGCTGTACTTGGTAATTGATCCATATAAGTATCTGTATAGTATACCACAATAATATATAAGTTTACCACAATATATTTAAGCAACCCATTAAAAAGAATTTCAAAAAAGTTGTTCGTAGGGCTCGAACTCATGACTAGTAAAAAGTAGTAAATAAGATATGCTAAAAAGATATGTTATCTCTATTATAATTAGAAGATACTCAATATCTTAATTGATTGTATATGGTAAAAAGTAGTAAATAAGATATGCTTAAAAGATGTTTTTTTAATAAGAACATGAAAAGAACTGGAAAATTTTTGATGTAAAGTCGACATGTATACTTGTATAGATCAGTTTGGAATATTAACAATCAATTATACCAACAAGTTATTTCATCAACTATCATCATCATCATACCCGGTGTATCCCACTCATAGAAAACTATGCTCAGGGTCTGGGGAGGGATGGACGCCGACAACTCATACCCATAAAAGAGATTGCGATCAGAGAGTCCCCGGCTTGAGAAAGACCTTCCAAGAGAGATGCACCTGCAACTTATAAGTAGGTTAAATACAGTGCCAGCCGCAAAACCAAAAAAGGGTAAAAGTAATTCGCTATTTATAAAAAATCAATAAATTCAGGTGCAACATATATTTTTTATTTATTAAAAAAAAACATATATTTTTTATCATTTTTGTTCACTCTGTTATTTTGATTTACACCTTATTTATAATTGAGGTTTTTTTTTTTGAGTAAATTTATACTTGAGGTTAATTCTAGGAAAAAGAGAGATTAGGACTTTTCAAATAATTAACTTTTTAGTAATGTACTTCATCCTAAATCCTAATATAATTAACTTTTATCATGCGGGTGTTTTTTGTAAGGTGTGGTAATGCACAAATTAGTAAATAGTGAAATGCATCAATGCTTCCGCAAGCTTGTGAATGAAATACTTCAAAATTTTTAAGTGCATAAATAAAATTATAAAATGTTAGCATAATCAAATTGACATTGAAAAAATTTAAATAAAATTTTACTTAACTATAAACTTAATGAATTTATAATAAGATACAAAATTAACATAATTATTATTTTTGTTCTAAAATATTTGCATTGGTTATGACATGTTGTATGAAAAAAATGTCATCATCAGTTACTAGTATAATAAAACAGAAAAATTACTTTCACTGTTTTTTTACTTGCACCCAAACCAAGTTTTGCAATGTTTATCATTCTATGGTATGTTACATATTGCGGCTATTATATGAGAAAAAACATAGCCATGCAAGATCTTGTTTTATTCGTCTAGTCACATATATTTTTTCAAAATATAAATTTTTTATAATTTTTAGTTGTATATAACTTTGTATAAACAATGATACAAATGCATTAGATGTAGAAATTAATAACAAATTAAATTATAACAATTTTGTTTAGGTTTAAGATTAAATTCATTCGGTTTCATTCTCATTCATCAAAGAAAGACAGATGCCCCCTATAAATACAAAAGATATGACTTCAATTAAGAAAACTAAATAATACAAATATCTAAACTTCCTAAACATTTAAAATTTTATTCTAAAATAAAATCAAAACATTCTGCATATAATCTCCTAAATATATTATTTCCTACACTCCCCCTCAAGTTTGGTCTCGGGATAACCGTAACCAAACTTGCCAATAACAACTGTCGTTTAGGAGATCGAACTCCCCCTAAGAACTAATTCAATATTATCCAAGTAGTATAATCCACCACATTCAGTACCACGACAAATGATCTTCTAGGTCTGGGCATCCTGTACAACACAACCATAAGCGGTCATGAGAACAATACAATTTAATATTGGGGAGCTGACTGATAGATAATAATTTATATGACAAATAAAGGATCAAAAAACCATTTTTTATTTAAGAGACAAAGAAATAACAATCGGGCCTTCACCATCCACATGAACACAATTACCAGTCGCAAGTTTTATTTGAGTATGAGAAGTGGGGTTATGAGACAAAATATCACGGGAATCGAAGGTCATACTATGGGTTGCTCCACAATAAAAAAAATCCAAGGTTTATGAAAGGGAGTCATTTATTTGCGGCCGGGCTTGGATGATAATTACGGTTTAATGGAGTGTTTGGGTGTAGAGTTTGGATGCGGGTCACTGGAAAGCCGAATAGAGAAGCGCGGGTTAGGAACGGGTTAGGGATATTTTTAGGGTTAAAAGGAGTGAGTTTTCTACAAATAGGGTAATCACGACGTCCGTTTTTTTAGAAAAAAAATCATTATGATGGGTAAAAATGACGTTAAATATTTTTTATTTTTATTTTGTTAATTTATGTGTTTTAATTTTAAATTATTTGAAAATACGAGGACCTATGAGATACTGCCACATAGACAACTTAACCTTTTAAATTGGTCAAAACCTTAAACTTAACGGTCAACTAACATTTTCCGTTAAGTGGTAGTCATTTGCAGAGAAATATATTAGATTAGGTAGTTTTTTGCAAAAAAGATTACATAAGGTAGTTTTTTTTTTCAAATAGACCTATAGATTATGCAGTTTCTTATAATTTTTCCTAAATTAAATGGCTATAAATAAAATAAATAAATAAAAACAATTACAAAAGATTATTACACACTCACAAATTCTCAAATGAGACAATTTTACGGTAACACCATTTCTAATGGGCTTGCCCAATTTACACTTATTTTCTTAAAGTGATTACTATAACTTTTAAATGATCACTTAAAGTTTTAAAGTGATCACTGTTTGAAATAATCATTTAAAATCCTAAAATGATCAATTAGAGATATTCGCCAGTTATATGAGCTCCTTTCTCAAAATCCTAATATGATCATTTAAACACAAGATTTGTTGCATACTTGCATACGTACTTTTTTCCTTTTTTTAGTTGCACTTGTGTTTACTTCGAGACTAATCATCAACCAAATTAATTGTATATTGTTCTTAATATACTTCATAAGCTAAAATATAGTTGTTTTATGAGATCTTGTTTGATTCATCTCAATCCAAAGCTTATTTATTAATTTTTTGTTTCCAAAATGTTTTATTCACATAATTATAGAGACTAACAATTTAAAACATATACTCCCTCCAACACAATTCAATTTTCCCATTTCCTTATTAGGGCAATTCAATTCAATTGTCACATTTTCTTTTTTGTCTAATTTTTTTTTACCTAAATACCCCTACTTTTCCAATTTTCAATACCCAACTACCACCTTTACAATTAATTTAATGAATTAAAATACCCAACTATAACCTTTATAGTGGACCCCAACACATTCTTAATATCCGCGCCAAATTCAAATGGGACAGTTAAATTTTAGTATCCCATACCCACACTTGCAACAAGATGGTCCTGTTTTTTTTCTATCCTAAGTGGTCAATGGTGAGCTCTAAATTCAGATCTGAGGCTAACATGATAGTAGTTATTATACTTATTACTATTAGGTGCATTGAAAATAGGTGGGTTTTGATTTTCGACAAGGATAGGGGTTGTGCTAGTTGCCGTACGTATGGGCACTATATATCACTATGGGCCTATGATCAAAGTTGTATGATACTTCCACCATTCCATTATACTTGCTACATTTTAATTTTTAAGTATTTTATATCTTATTTTATTTTGAATTATAAAAATCTATAAATATAAAAGGTTAATATTATGAATGTATGCGATTAGACGATTTAAGCAAGATCCCACTTGATTATTGTTGGAAATACTTCACATGTGAGACAAGATCCCACATCGATAAAAAAATTGGTTTGTGGATTTGCATATATACTTGGTGAGCTAATCCTCCTATTGTCATATGGTTTTGGGAAACAATGAACCTCACCGAGTGTATGTGCAAGTCAACGCTCTTGACCCGTGGGTTTGTAGGCCCGAGCCCACGGGTGTCCCGTGACCCCACGAGTGGGTCACGGTGAGATCATGTGACGAATTGTCGCGGCCTAATATGGTATCAGAGCTGAAGGTGGTTCCTGGTATGATGTGGCTCACATGTGAGGGGGAATGTTGGAAACACTTCACATGTGAGACAAGATCCCACATCAATAAAAAAAGTGGGATGTGGACTTGCATATATAGTTGGTGAGCTAATCCTCCTATTGCCATATGTTTTGGGAAACAATGAACCTCACCGAGTGTATGTGTAAGTCAACGCTCTTGACCCGTGGGTTTGTGGGCCCGAGCCCACGGGTGTCCCGTGTCCCCACGAGTGGGCCACGGTGAGATTATGTGACGAATTGTCACGGCCTAATAATTATAATATTACTTACACTTTGGTCGCAATGTATAGAATAAGCTTAAACTATGAATAGTGCACATAATCGAAATGTAGCGAGTATTTCAAAATGAAGCAAGTATTTCTAAATCATAAAATAAATCAAATCAAATTATATATATCATGTGGTTTCATCTAGTCTAGTTTCATTATCTATAAAACACATACAATATTATCATAATCATGTGTCTCGATTAATTGAAGAGTTGAAGACATCTCTAAAAATTAACTATAAATGATAAGATTACAAATAAGAGTTCTATTTATTGGCATTGATATTGATATTAACAGTTTTAAGATTATACATAAAAATTAACAAAATTTTTTTATTATCAGAAGTCTTTACTTTTTAAGAAATCCAGTATAGAAATTAAAAACAATTAATATTTTAAATAATTATTTTAACTTTCCAAGCAAAAAGCAATGATAGATAATAAAGTATAATTCAAAATCTTATATTTTCAAAGCAAAAACAACGGAGTATTGAATTGTATAAACAAAATATAAGATTATTTCTTATATACAAGCCTTGTAGGATTGTATTCATATATATAATTTTTCTTATAATAAATATGTACACATTTTAAGGAAAAATAGACATTATTAATTTAATATATTGATCGTCTATGAAAATTAAACCTATCTTTTAGTAATTCATAAATAATAAAACTTATCAAAGGTGTGAGTTGAAAATTGCCCAATGCAACCTAAGTACATCTTCTATTTATTGTCGTATCAGCCATCAAAGCACCTTAGGACCTTTTTATTTATGGGAAATTCTACATGGTATAGAGAAAGGGAAGTGATTGGCGTTCTTAAATTTTTTTTTCCACAAAATAGCACTCAACTCTTTGAAACTCACTACCATAACAATATAATGCAAAAAACATTATGTAGCCATTAAATGGGAAAAGGACACAAATACAATTGTTTACTTTCAATAAGGGAAATTCTACATGGTAACCACCAACTATAGGAAAAGACGAGTGATAGCAATTCTTAGTTTTTTTTTTCCACAAAATAACATGAATTTAAGAACTGCCTTTTATTGAAATTAAACAAGGTATTTGTGTCATCCCACCATTTAACAGCTACATAACGTTTTTTGCATTATATGTGAGTTTTTGTGGAAAAAATATTTAAAAACTACTACCACTCGCCTTTCCCTATAATTGGTGCTTACCATGTAGAATTTCTCTTTATTTATTTAGTATTACTAAAATGATGATAATGAGAATGATTTGTAGTCTTAGGTTTTACGTAATTCATCATCAAAAAATTTTGTACACAATTTTTTATTACGATATAATACCACTTTCAAAGAAAGTACCAATAACCTTAATGATAACGTTAACTTTAAGCATATAATTGAACATGCTTTGTCTTGTACTTTAGAGAGGGTCGATAAAGATCTGTCGTATGTGAATGGTTTAAGGTTTGGAACGATATACAAGGTGCTTAACGTGGGGCAAATGAAGCTTCACTAGAGGTGTGAACCATGCTTTGAACGAGTCAAGGCATGACTTGAAGGTTGCTCAAACAAAGCAACAAGAAAACGAGAGACAAAATGTGGCTTGACCCAGGTGCTCCTTCGAGCAGCCTGGTGCTCGTTCAAGCAGATAGTGCAACAGCCAACAGGTTCCAAAAGTTGTCTGAAATGGGTCCTTGTTCGAGCACTGATCAAGCTCGTTTGAGCACTTTGCTTAGGATTCCTTTTTTGGACGTTTTTGGTACGATATGTCATTGTAAAGCATAGTATTCCTTGAGTAATTGTTATATTTATTGTGTGTTTATTATCATACTAAATATGATGGTTAATTGTTGGTGTTAAATGTGGTTTAATGGTGATTAATGTGTAGTTCTAGAATGATGTTCTTCTTCATCTATAAAAGAGTGCATCATTCAAAGAACAAATCACTACAAACATAGATATTGAGAGTGGGCTATTGTGTTGTTAGCATTAGGAATATATAATATAGATACAAATTACAATCGGAAATTTGTATAACCCCTTTGATGATGACAAAATGAAATTACAATAACAATGCTAAATAGAGTTGAAGATATGCTTGTAACGACAACCGTTACCAGGAAACTTGATACTTGTTGTAGGCGTGCAATCACTTTCCTTTTGTGATATTTCCCCCACAAAGTTACTTAGGTTGATGAAACAAAAATTCACAATGAGATACAAACAACACAATATACCCTTAGTACTTAGGGTATATCACTTACCAACTTTGTGTTTGGAAATTATTAGAAGTGGAAAGCTAGGACAAGAGTTAATTACTCTGTTGAAGAAGCACAAACAAATGAGAGAAATAAGGAGTAGAATTCAGAGAATTGGTATACACAACTCATCACCAAAGACCTCTATTTATACTACAAGAGCATAGTAGAGAGTCATGGTCCAATTAATCACCTTAATGATGAAATTGATGATCATGTAATTCAATGCCAATAAATCAAGACATTCATGAGCATTATTGAGAACAATACTCTTTGTAACCCCAGAAATCAAGAGAATTAGTGAAGGAATCCAAGACATTAACTCCAAGAAAGCGGGAAAATGACCAACGGTCACTTCCAGCCTAAACCGCTGAGTCGGCGGTCTGACTCCATCCAAGGAAAGCCGACTTGGCTTTTCCTTCTGGACAAAATCCCAATTCCAGAAGCCAAAGCCGAGTCGGCTTTAGTTCCAACTAAGGGACAGCTGAGTCGGCTTTTTAGGCTGACTTGGTTTCCCTTTTTTTCATTTTGTCCTATCTTTAGATGCCTTTCAGACCTAGTATATTAATATTGTCCCACTGCTTTAGTAGTACTTAGTGGTTATAAATGCAGGATTATTAGACACTTAATGTTCAACAATCCTCCCCCATTTTGGGTATAATAATCCTCTCCTTTACCAAAACTTATAATACATTTCATGCATCAACACTAACATCCCTTCGGATTGAATTAACGCCTAGTACAACACACTTCACAAGTGATCGAGCCAGAATTGATTTCCATATGGAATTGAATCAAATGACCCTTCCAACCACTTAAAGATGAAATACACATAAAACAAATGACACAAAGTTATTAACCTGAGACATTATAAGGCCGTGTCTGTATCTTATTCATAAGTTTGTCATAGTCATTATGCCAATCTTGACTACTTGAATCGGCCACACTTCAAACTTATATAGGTAGGTTCTCAATACGTATAAAACATATCCCCGTGACCTGGATATAACACCAAGAGCTCTTCAACCCTTGATCTTGAGAAATTTCAAAAATGACTGCCTTGTTTATCACGATTCAAAGCAACGATGGCTCATTAAACTTGTTGCTTTACAAAAATCAAGAGAACTTTACCACATTGAATTCAGACACGATGTTACTCATGCGTGAATTGGGCCTTCCCAAATGATTTTATTGACATAAACCGATTTCAACTAAAGCTTTTTCAATCGAATCTCTATTCATGGCTTTCGTAATGAATCCGCCACATTGAACTTAGTGTTCACATAGTCAAAAGTTATAACCACGTTAATAATAAGTCCTTGCACTAGGCTATGCCTTAGGTCAATATGACGAGACTTACCATTATACACTTGACTATAAGCTCTACCCAAAGCCGTCATGCAATCCGCATGTATCGCCACCGGTGAGATCGACTTAGGTACCAAAGGTATCTCAAACATGAGATTCCTCAACCACTCCGCTTCACTAGATGCCGAAGCAAGAGCTAGCTGACATAGTAAAATCAGCTATACATGTTTGTTTCTTAGAGGATCATGAAACGACACCTCCCCCATAAACAAACACCTATCCACTAGTAGAAGAGTTATCCTCTTCATTAGTGATCCAACTAGCATCGAAATAACTTTCTAAAATAGGAGGTTCACCGCTATACGCAATACCATAATCCTTGGTACGCAACAAGTATCTTAATACTCTTCTTATCGCCATCCAATGATGGGGACCCGTGTTGCTAGTAAATCTACTAAGTTTGCTAACCGCAAAAGCTATGTCTGACCTAGTATTGGTCATAGCATACATTAACGAACCTATGACCTTTAAATACTCCAATTGAGAAATTGGTTGACTGGTATGTTTAGCAAATTTCATACCAGGTTCCATGGGAGTAGAGACTGGTGCTTTATCAAGCATATTAAACCGCTTAAGTATCTTCTCAACATAGTGAGCTTGACCTAACTTAATACGGTTACTTTCTCATGATCTTAATACCTGAGATCACATCAGCCTCCCCCATATCCTTCATATGGAAGGATCTAGACAAAAAATCTTTTGTCTCTTGAACTTGTACTAAACTAGTACCAAAGATGAGCATGTCATCGACATATAGACAAATGATAATGCCATTACCATAGCTATCAAATTTGCTATAAACGCATTTATTGACTTGATTCAATTTGAATCCAAAGGACAAAATTGTTTCATCAAATTTTTGATGCTATTTCTTAGGTGCTTGTTTAAGTCCATACAAGGATTTAACAAGTTTACACACCTTTTGCTCATGTCCTTTCAAAACAAAACCTTCAGGTTGTTTCATATAAACCTCCTCATCTAACTCCCCATATAGAAATGCGGTTTTAACATCCATTTGATGTATTTCTAGATGATAGACCGTAGCTAATGCTACCAATAACCGAATAGTACTTATTCTTGCAACCGGTGCATATGTATCGAAATGATTGATACCATGCATTTGTCTAAGGCCTTGTGCCACTAAACGGGTCTTGAACTTATCAATAGTACCATCAATCTTCATTATCTTTTGAAAAATCCACTTGCAACCTATTGGTTTACAAGTAGGAGGAAGATCCACTAACACCCAAGTGTTATTACCCATGATGGATTGCATCTCATCATCAATAGCCTCTTTCCAAAAAGCACTATCATGTGATGCTATAGCATCGCTATAAGTCAATGGGTCCCCTTCCACATTATAAAAATATGGAACACTAGAAGATACTTCACTTCTATCGCCTTCAACCAAGTAGACTTAGAAGTCCGGTCCAATGCTTTTATCTTTCCGTTGTCTCTTACTCCTTTTGGGAATAGGATCAACCAAATCTTGTTCATCTAGTTGTTGATTCTCATCAACACCTAAAGGTGAACCTTATTGATTATCGTCAACATATTCATTGATACAAACTTGTAGATTTCTTTGTCTACTCAATTATGAAAATCTATTTTCATCAAAAATGGCATCTCTTGACTTTATGATCGAATGAATCGATATATAGTCATTTTGTTCTATAACATAGAACCTATAAGTTTTGCTATGAATACCCCAAACCTTAAGATAACTTAAGTTTGGTTTCTTTTTGTACCAAAGTTCATAAGGAGTTTCCTTATTCGTTCTCATTGGAACTCGGTTAAAAATGTGACAAGCGTCAACATTGCTTCACCCCAATATCCATCACTCAATCCCGAGTAGGATAGCATGGAATTAACCATCTCTTGTAGAGTACGGTTTTTCCTCTCCGCCACACCATTTGATTGTGGTGCTTATCCGGCGGTTGTTTCATGTATAATACCCATTGAGTTAAAATAGTTTGGATCATAATATTCTACTCCTTTATCGGTTCTTAACCTTTTAAGTTTACTTCCAAATTGTAATTCTACTTCATTTTTGTAAATCTTAAAATATTTAAGAGCCTCATCTTTTGTATGTATAAGATATACATAACAAAATTTTGAGAAATCATCAATAAAAGTTAGGGAAAATTGTCAGAAACTACCTATTCTATACCACCTTTTGCAAGAAACTACCTATTCTAATTTTTTTTTTTGCGAAAAACTACCTTATATGACTCTGACGTCTGCAAAAGACTACCTGCTGACGGATTCCATCCATTGACCGTTAAGTGTTGCGTTGACCAACATGTGAAGGGCACGTGATTATATTAATTTACCCTTTCCCTCCTAATGTCTTCTATTTTCCCTCCTCTTTCCTGCTCTTTTCTTCCTCTGTTCTGCTCTGTTTTCTCATGCTCTACCATATTCTAAACATATAAAATAGAACATTAAAGCACCTAAATAGATAAAAGATTTTAAGGTTCACATAAAAGTTCCCAAAAGAAACGAAGTACATACTACAAATTAGACATTAACATAGTTCATCCCAACTAAAAAGTACATAGATTAACACCCAACAAAGATAAACATAGTCTTTTAAAATACCTAAGTTTCTATACTCAGTCTTTTAATTTTTGGTCACAAAAAAAACCCCCAAAATACGACCTAATGTTTATTGGCCATCATCTCATACGTTGAATAATAGTAAGCAAATCTCCTACAATCAAATACAAATAAAAAGCAAAAATCAGAAATCAAGAATGAAAACAAAAACCCTAAAAACAAAAATCGGCCTAAAAATGAATGAAAACAGATTACAGAGGTTATAATACCCTTGTTTTGTTACCCATTTGAAATGAACTTTACCATTCTTCTTAACTCTCCTTTTTTTAGCCATTATTAACTTACAATTACACACGAAATTGTGATCAAGAATACTGGTAGTGTGATAAAATCAGAACAAATGGAGAAGAAATGATAATCTAAGTACCGATTTTTTGACAGATTTTACATGCAAGAAGGGGATTAAATGGAGAAGAAATTAAAAGCTTTCACTTTGCTACAATTAATGGAGATTAAAATCACTTACCAGTTAGATTAGAGGAGTTAATGTCAGGAACAACACCATCAATGGAACCTTGCAGGAGGATTTGAAAGCATTTAACTTGATGTGATTTGATAATGGAGGGAATAGGTTAGCCATGAGTAACTGAATAGCCTCTTAAAACCTCAAATTAAAATCACGTGCCCCTCACATGTTGGTCAACACAACACTTAACGGTCAATGGATGGAAACCGTCAACAGGTAGTCTTTCGCAAACGTTAGAGTCATATAAGGTAGTTTTTCGCAAAAAAAATTAGAATAGGTAGTATCTTGAAAAAGGTGGTATAGAATAGGTAGTTTCTGACAATTTTCCCTAAAAGATATGATTTACTTTTTATTTCCCAATGATGGTGTACTATGAAAATCACAAAGATCACTATGAATTAACTCCAAAATTTCGGATTTCCGTTCAATACTTTTAAAAGGTGTTCTAGTAATTAATCTTATTTAACATGCACGTTTTGCAGTTTTTAGACATTTTAATACACATAGGAATTAAATAATGCTTAGACATAAAAGAAACTTTATCAAAGTTAACATGTCCTAATCTAACATGCCCCAAATAATACAAATCATCTTTATCATTCATATTTGAAATATTACAAATGAAATTCTTATTTAAATCTAAAGACAACTTAAATAAATTATTACAAAGAAAAGCACGTCCTACAAACAAGTTATTTTTAGAGATAATACACCTATCGACTTCAAATACTAATTTGTAGCCCAACCGATTCAAAATAGGACCCGAGACAAGATTTCTACTAATTTCGGATGCATAATACACATCCCTTAAAATTAAGAGATTTCCCGAAGTAAAAAATAGCTCAATTTGTCCTTTGCCTTGGACCATGATAGGTGCATTGTTTCCCATGAAGAGATGTTCCCCATCAACTACCTTGCGAAAGGATTTGAACCATTTTGTAGAATTGCATACATGCCTCGATGCCCCCGAATCGATCCACCAAGACAAAGAATCATCTTGCATAACACTAATATTAGTATTCATTGAAGAAAGATTCATTGAAGTTCATTCAAAATTGCAAGATTATCTTGAGTAGATGGTCCTTTGCTTGTAGAAGCTTGACCATTCTCCTTTGCCTTCTTTTGCTTATTTTTGAGAACAAAGCAATTTTTCCTTCGGTGCCCGGGCTTGCTACATTCCCAACATACCTTTTAGGTATTAGAAACTATGGCCTTCCCCTTTGAAGAATCATTTCTCTTCCTTTTATCTCCGAAACGGGGTGGTTTCCCTTCCACAACCATGTTAATGGTTCCAATATTAGGATTCTCCTCCTTCCGATTCTCATGAATCCCCTATGCTAGACTCAATAACAATATGTTGCCCAAGATCAGAGAGTGTAATCTCCTTCTTTTATGCTTTAAAGCATGTCTAACATCCCTCCATGAGGGAGGCAAATTGTCTATAATGCTTGAAACAAGAAAAACTTCATCTATTTCAATTTTATGTAATTTAAGGTTAGCATGCATTCTTTGTAATTCATGAAATTGATCAATTATAGGGCGATCCTCTACCATCTTATAAGAATTAAAATTACTTACAAGAAACTTTTTGGAGCTAGCATCCTCCACCATGTACTTGTTCTTCAAAGCATCTCACAACTCCTTAGCGGACTCATGGTATTGGTAGATATCGAATAAAGAGTCTTGCAATCTCATTTAGAATGTGACCCGGGCAAATAAAATCATCATTATCCCACTTACTCCGCTTCCTGTTTTGTTCAAGGATTTCATTCTCAGGCTCCTCCGATTTAGGGGCCTTCGGCTTAGGTGAACTTATCACATAAGTCACGTTCAAGGTAGTAAGAAGGAACATCATCTTCTTTTGCCAATGTCGAAAATCGACACCACAAATTTCTCCAACTTAGCAAAGTTTGAAGTAAAATCTTTCATTAATGCCATCCGGAAGAAGATTATCACAAAAGATTATTACGAATATATAATATAGATACAAATTACAATCGGGAATTTGTATAACCCCTTTGTTGATGACAAAATGAAAATTACAATAACAATGCTAAATAGACTTGAAGATATGTTTGTAACGACAACCGTTACTCGGTAACTTGATACTTGTTGTAGGCGTGTAATCACTTTCCTTTTGTGATATTTCCCCCACAAAGGTACTTGGGTTGATGAAACGAAAATTCACAATGAGATACAAACAACACAATATACCCTTAGTACTTAGGGTATATCACTTAACAACTTTGCGTTTGGAAATTATAAGAAGTGGAAAGCTAGGACAAGAGTTAATTACTCTCTTGAAGAAGCACATACAAATGAGATAAATAAGGAGTAGAATTCAGAGAATTGGTGTACACAACTCATCACCAAAGACCTCTATTTATACTACAAGAGCATAGTAGAGAGTCATGGTCCAATTAATCACCTTATCAAATTGATGATCATGTAATTCATTGCCAATAAATCAAGACATTCATGAGCATTATTGAGAATAATACTCTTTGTAACCCTAGAAATCAAGAGAATTAGTGAAGGAATCCAAGACATTAACTCCAAGAAAACGGGAAAATGACCAACGGTCACTTCCAGCCTAAACCGCCGAGTCGGCGGTCTGACTCCATCCAAGGAAAGCCGACTTGGCTTTTCCTTTTGAACAAAATCCCAATTCTAGAAGCCAAAGTCGAGTCGGCTTTAGCTCAAACAAAGGGACAGCGGCGTCGGCTTTTTACGATGACTTGGTTTCTCTTTTTTTCGTTTTGCCCTATCTTTAGATGCCTTTCGGACCTAGTATATTAATATATATTGTCCCACTACTTTAGTAGTACTTAGTGATTATAAATGCAGGATTATTAGACACTAAATGTTCAACAGTTAGAAATTTGCAAGTGTTTTTACTTTGCTCTAGTATTTGAGATCTTAAGAGGAATTTTCTCATAATAAGGGAGGTTTATTATATATGTAATTGTTGAATTCAACATAATAATACTACATTTGAGGGGGAAGTATCCAAGATACCTCATAAACACTTGTATTCATCTTTTGCTTATATTTTCATTATATTTTTCATTGTAGAGCCTCTTTGTGGCTTTAAATTCAACTACATTTTCAACTAGTAATGTATTTAAATGAATTTTGTGAAGAAAAATGAGATGATTGGAGTAGATCACGAGCACGACAATTAAACTTGGCAAGAGATTTTCCACAAAAATTACACAATATTATTATTACCAAACAAACCATCTAATACTCACTACCATAAAAGCCTTCAAAGCTTGATCTTTTTTGTATTAATATTTATCCTTCAAAGATTTTTAGCTATTAAAACACTTAATTTGCATTCATCTTGAGTACATGTTCAGTTGACATGCAAAAGGTTGAATTACATAATAATTAACAAATGAGTTTTTTAAAGTGGATGAATAATAAATAAATTTGTAAATATCAGTTTCTTGTATTTAACAAAAGTCTATATTATGCTTCATATTAGACAAAATAAAACAATAGCAACTCTTCTGAGAGACCATTTCTCAGAGAGACAATCTCAAACCATAAAGCCAACATTCTTATTTCCTCTTTAAGTTGTATCAATAGAGCTATTTAACCCATATATGTAATGTGTCTATCGGAGAGGCCTGTAGGAAAATGACATAATCTCAAAATATTCACAATATTATTATTTGATTGTTATCTTTGTATTTATCCTAGTTTCCTTTATTGGTTTCGTTAATTGTGTATTTATAGTCAACCTCTATAATTTTTGAAATTAATACAAAGTAGTATTCCATCCTTAAACACTTGTCTAAACCATTGTTGCCAGGATCGAGGTAAGTTTCGGATCGCTGAACGGGATCGGGAACGCAATTCACCAATGTACAAATTTTGAGGTGGGAATGAAAAGGTTTTGGGTCGCGATTTTTGACTTATGGTACGATTTGTTCCGGATCGCGGTACGATTTGGGATCGATTTATATACATTTGAAAAAATATAATTACAATTAATACACATATACAATTAAATAAAATTTAATAATAATTAACACATGAGTACTACAAAAGAGTGTATGACTAACAATAAAAAGTACATTTCAAAAAAAAAGGTAAAATTACAAAAACATAAATACTTTAATATTTAAAACTTTACACGCCCTTCCACATCCCTTTTCTGAATCAATTTATTTTACACAATAATCTATACATTTACTTTACATAGTAATCTATACACACCTTTCTTCTAACTTTTCCTATTCCAATCTTTTCATTTCTTTGATTTCAAATTTACCTTCTCTCTCTTATTTCTCTTCTCTATTTTCGATTCTACTACTCATTCATTTCTATCTTCTGATTCAACTCATTCAGGCAGTAGTTCGATACCTTGCCAGATTCAACTCATTTAAGCTTTAAGCTCGGATTGGCGTGGGATCCAAGCTTAAGGGTTGGGCTTTAATGGTGGGCTTATAGTCATAGTCAAAACTCATGAAGAAAAACAAATCTTGCTTGCATTTTCGGGCGAAATTCCGTTTCAACTCGCCTAAATTGCAATTAGGGTTTTGGGATTGACTAATTGAACGATCCAGGTCGTGAACCATTGCGTTCCAGAACGCTGGTGACCCGCGATTGGGGTCGTGCGTTCCAGATTGGGGGTCGAATGTCAATCCCACGATCCAGGCTACACTGGTCTAAACCTTAATTTTCGCATTATTTATGTCTTTCATGGTATCAAAGTCATAAGATTTTTTTCGGGACCGAAAAAACTTTTGCATTCATCTTCTAGCGTTAAACTTACCAGACATGTCAAGATCCGATCAAAACACAAACACAAATACAGAAAACCAAATCGTTACAATGGCACAAATGGAACATATGTTCCATCTTTCCAGCAATTGAATGAAGCAAATCAGAATGACGACTCCTCAAAGTTGAAGGTAGCGAAGAAACTTAATTACCACAGCTACACCAAATGGTATAAAAGTATACACATCGCTAGTAAGAGCGAAGATGGCTGAACCATATAATTGTCGCCCCGTCCAATACAGCGAATCAAATTACCGACAGTGGATACAAAATGACTCGATGGTCCTTTCATGGATAATCACAAACATTGAACAAGATCTTACTGATCATTTTATTGCTTACAATACATCATGGGATTTATGGGTGGGTATTGAAATCCTTTTTGGTAGTGGGAGAGATGAACTTCAAATCTTCAACTCGACTTCAAAGGCTACCTCACTTAAGCAAAATCAAAACCTCATTGAAATTTATTTCAAAAAACTTCATACAATCTACAAGGAAATTGATAGGCGCATGCCAAACCAAATGAAGGACAAAGAAGATATCACCATTTTTAACACATTTATCCAAACTCAAAGACTTTATCAATTTCGTGCTGGAATCAACGATTCATTTGATATGGAACAACGAAATTTAATTAATCCAATCTCTTTGCCAACCTTAGACATGGTTTATGTCGCCATCCACATAGAGATAGCTAGACGTGAAATCATCGTCCACATTTCATCATCGGGACAAACTAGTCCCTCAGAAATAAGCTCCGGTCTGCCGCCCATCATCGGTCAGAAAAGACCTCATTTCGGCGAGAAGATTGAACTAACCTCATGTGTAGCCACTGTGGGGGTTCAAAAAACACCAAGAATGGTTGTTTCATACTCATAGGCTCCCCCAAGTGGTCGGAAGACCTACAAAAAAAAGAAGGTTGCAACCAAGACACCGACGAACCGGATTGGCAGCAAATGCCCTCCTTGTTGCAGGTCTCACTGGTGATGAGTAGGAAGGAGGTGTGTATAGGGATAGAAGTACCATAGTCAGAACCATCATAGGGAAAGGAGAGAACAAAACCCATAAAAAATCATAGCAGGAGAGAGAAAACAACTGGCCAAAGGGGAAGGGAAAGGGCAAAATGACAACTTTCGGCAAGAAGATCAAACTAACCTCAAGTGTAGCCATTGTGGTGGTTCAAGACACACCAAGGATGGTTGATTTATACTCATAGGTTACCCAGAGTGGTAGAAAGACCTACAAAAAAAGACTATCACCAAAGCACAGACCAACCGAACTGGCGGCAAAGCCCTCCTTGCTAAAGGTCTCACTCGCGATGAGGAGGAAGGAAGTTTGTATGGGTATAGAAGTATCACATTCACAGAACTAGCAGTGGGAAAGGAGAGAACAAAACCCACGAAATCATAGTGGGAGAGAGAGAACAATCAGCCAAAGGGGAAGAGAAAGCGTTAAATGACAACTTCCCAAAAATAGATTTATATAGGGAGGCACATGGCAAATCAGTTGTGGGAAATGAAAGTCCTAACCATAATTTATTTTTTGAGCGTACAAATCCTTTTAAAAACCACAAAAATCGGCCTAATATTTTACAAAGTCCAATTACTGTTTTTCCAAACAACTAGTCTCTTGAGACACCGTCTCTTTGAGAGACGTCTTTCTGGCCCAGTCCATCAAAGCTTACTTTCTACTTTTACTTCACATTTTTTTGTGGGCCAACCCAACAAGAGACCGTTTCTCACAAGAATTTGTGTTTTCCAAAAGCCTTGAATCTTTCTTGTAAACCAAATTCAACCCCTTGAATTTTTGATTTTGGTGTCACTAATACAATGACCTTTGATCCTAGTGATATTTCATCACTCATACCTACATCTCGTTCTCATATACAAACTGCTCACGAAAAGTGTGTCAGAGTTCAAAGCGTTAGTTCAATTGACGTGTTTTCTTTGGTTCATTTAAAAAATTTATTGATTCCTAGCTTGCCTCATAAGTTGTTATCGGGCAGTCAGCTGACCAAAGAGCAAAATTGTACTATATTTATGTCTTCTACAGGTTGTATTGTGTCGGATGCTCAGAACGGGACGATTATTAGACATGGTACTGAACGATGAGGTTTATACTATATGGATGAGACGACTCAACAAAATCAAGCTTTGCTTACACGCGGTGCCCCTGATCATCACCTCTGGATGTGGCATCGGCACTTGGGTCATCGCTCTTTAGCTGATTTAAAACATTTATTTTCTTTTTACAAAAACAATGTTATGTATCTTGAGTGTGAAACATGTGTTCTGGCTAAGACCTATAAACATTCTTATTCCCAAGTTTACTCGTTTACGACATCTTTTTCATTGATACTTTATGATGTATGGGGCCCTGCTTCAGATTTTGCTATTTATAAATTTTTCTTATTATGTTTTAGTTGTGGATATTGTACTCATATGAAATGGATATATTTTTAAAACACAAATCTGATGATTTTTTAGTCTTTGTTACTTTCTATGATATGTTTCAAACTCAATTTCATGCCACACCACAAATATGACGATCTGATAAGGGAGAATATGTCAATTTTTCCCTACAAGAATTCCTTTTTGACCATGGCATGATCCATCAGACTTCTTGTTCAAACACACCACAACAAAATGGGATTGCTGAATGGAAAAACCGGACTTTGCTTAAAATCTCCCGAGGTTTTCTTGTTGAATCCCATTCCCCTACTTATTTTTGGCCTGAAGCCATTGCTACAACTACCTACCTTACCAACCTTCTTCCTTCAAAACCCTTAAACTACGAAACACCTCTTGCTACCTTGGGCTCTTTTGTGTCTTTCCCCCTTTCACTCCTTAACACCTAGCATTTTTTGATGTGTTGTTTTTGTTCATCTCCCTAAACATAGTCGAGCCAAAATTGAACCTTAGACAATTTAATGTGTCTTTATTGGCTATGGAGTGAATCAAAAGTTGGTATAGATGTTTTGATCCTGTACACAATCGGATGAATATTACTATGGATTTTGACTTTCTTTAAGACTTTTAACCATGCCCAGCCTAACTCTCTAAGCGAGATTGTGAAGTGATGACCTAAGCTAGTTATTACACCTATGAGTATACCCAATTGTGAGTGATACGGAGCCAAAAGAGCCAGTAGACGAGACCATTGATGTTGTTTCTGAAGACAGAGTATCTCCTCTTCATTTTTCTCTAATTACTACCAATGAACATCCAGTCCTGCAAGAGGTATCTTCTAAACAAGTCCACTCTATGAATAATAACTCCATTGATATTGTCACTATTAGCGTGCCAAACGGGTATGAATTACCCTCTAAAAGAACAAGGGGAGTTCCACCAAAGAGATTGATCCAGAGTTTGAAGCATATAGGTCTAGGTATTTGATTAGTAGGGTAAGTAATGAAAGTCTCTCTCAAACAGCTATGTTGTTTAATACTTCTCTCTACTCCAACGATATGATCCTAAAAATGTTGAAAAGGCTCTCCGTGATCTAAAGTTAAGAAGGCAATGGACGAAGAAATCTCAGCTCTTGATAGAAATGAGACATAGGTGAAATGTGAATTACCCAAAGGTAAGAAGACTGTGGGGTGTAGATGGGTATACTCAACAAAATATTGAGTCGATGGAAATATTAAACGGTACAAAGCCAAACTTGTAGCACAAGGTTATACTTAGACATATGGAGTGGATTAATATGAAACTTTCCTTTAAGATTGATACTATTCGGGTTTTGTTCTCTATTGCTACAAACAAAAATTGGTCCCTATACTAGTTTGATATGATGAATGCATTCTTAAATGAGAAGCTAGAAGAGAAAGTGTATATGAAGGTACCTTTAGGTTTGTCTGATGATTACAAATGTGGAAAAGGGTGCAAGTTGAACAAGGGACTCTATGGCCTAAAACAATCTCCAAGAGCATGGTTTAGGAGATTCACTACAGCTATGACAATGTTTGGGCACCAACAGAGTAATGCTGATCACAACTTATTTCTCAAGAGGAAAAATAATCATATCACATTCCTGATAATCTATGTGGATGATATGATTATTACGGGGGATGACAAAGAGGAAGTTTGTGATTTGAAATCAAAGACTTAAGGCAGCTCCAGTACTTTCTTGGTATTGAGATTTCTAAGATCGAAAGGAGGCATTTTCATCAGTTAGAGGAAGTACATTCTTGACTTGTCAGCAGCAACAAGCATGCTCGATTGTAAGCATGCGGAGACATTGATTGTATGGTCTTCAGATGACTGAAGGAGAGAAGCTGGCAGATAGTGGAAAATATCAAAGGATGGATGGGAAACTCATCTACCTATCTCACACATGACCAGACATGCATACACAGTCGGAATAGTAATTAGATTCATGCATCAGCCACATATACAACACATGACAACCGTAATGAGAATTTTTAGGTATCTAAAGGTACTAGTAGTAGAGGTATTTTGTTCAGCAAGAATGATCATTTGGATCTTTTTGCATATACAGATGCAGATTGGGCATGAAATCGAGATTATAAAAGATCCAGCTCTGGGTATTTCACTTTACTTGGAGGTAATCTTATTACTTGGAAAAGCAAGAAGCAGAAGCTAGTGGCTTTATATAGTGCAGAGGCAGGATTTCGTGGTATTGCTAAAAGAATAACTAAGATCATTTGGTTGAAGAAACTCATGAGTGAATTACATCTTCCTTTGACTAATACTTGTAAATTGTTATGTGATAATAAAGCAACAATTAGTAAACTTGGAATCCGGTTCAACGTGGTCGCAATAAACATGTTGAGATCAATAGACATTTCATAATAGGAGCAACTAGAGAAAAAGGTTATAAGTCTTCCTTTTGCCAGATCAAAGGAGCAATTATTTGATATACTTACAAAGGTAATGACCTAGAAGCTTTTGAGCAAGCTTTGTGCATGTTAAGTATTGGTGATTCGAAGACCTAACTTGAGGGACAGTATAGAAAAGTGGCATATTCTTAGAATATTCACAATATGACAAGTTGATTGTGATCTTTGTATTGATGTCGGTTTCATTTATTAGTTTTGTTAATTGTGTATTTATAGTAAACCTCTATAATTATTAAAATTAACACAAAATAGTATTCCAACCTAAAACACTTGTATAAACCCTAATTTTTGCATTAATTCTATCTTTCAAGACTGTCTATTACAATAATTTGTGATAAAACAAACTTATGAGTTGATCATCTATAATTTCTAGTGCTAATTAATAATCAACCTTCCGCCTACATGTACAACGTGGTTATTTTTCTTCCTTATAATGAAAGGGCCAAGGCCTTAATTATGATTTGTGTTTCAAAATATCCTAAAAATTATAATAGGAAAAACGTGTTTAAAAATCAATAGGAAATGCTCTTTTATGATTTCAACCGACAATGTTTTTCCAACCAAATTTTATATGAGATTATCTAATTGTAAGAGGAGTCAATATGATTAGTCTATTTTTTTTTATCTTTTTATGATTATAAGCAATCACTTTAAGGTTATAAGTGATCATTCTAAAATTATATAAAATATGCACTTTAAAAATGTAAGTAATTACTTAAAGGCTATAAGTGAGTATTTTATACAGTATTAGAATGATCACTTGTAACCTAGGCCGGCTAAATAGGGGAGCTCCACGAGAGCTACTACTCAGGCTCCGATTTTTAGGGGGCCTCATATTTTTTTTTTCCAGAATATATTTGTTATATTAGAGGATTACCAAGTATTCAATAGGTTTAAGAATAGATAGTCTAACGATGAGAATTGATTTAACAGGAAAATGATGATTATTGTTTTCCATTAACCGACAGACATATTAAAAACGAGGCAATGAATATTAGAAAGAGTTATTGGTTCATTTAATTATAAAATTTAGAAATGTTGTAATATTTTTTTTTTGGCCCATAATTTATATTTTGCTCAGAAACTTTGAAATGTCTGAGTGGACTCTGAGTTATAACTTTAAATTTATTACTTATAATCTTAAAGAGATAAAAAATGGATTAATTATATTGGCTCGTCTTATAACTTTAAAGTGATTAGTTATAATCTTAAAACTGTAAGTGATCATTTTAAGATCATAAGTATACATAAGATCAGCCTTATAGAGATAATCTTACTATAATACCGTCTGAATGTGAGAATTTTGATTTTTTTTCTTAAAAGAAATTTTTGATGCCTGTTTGATCCAATTTGTTGAATCATAGTACACTTGGGTATATGTGTATCCCAAAGATTAAATTGTTATTGTAAACAATTACCTTTTTAGCTTTCTCATTTTCTTACATTTATTTTCTTAAATGTCTATTTCAATTTACTGCATCTTTTAAACTAGCTATTGAAAGATGTTAAAGCAAGTGACAATATTCGGGACTATGACAATAACTTTAATCACTTAGTCGAACATGCCTTAGAGTGTACGTTGGATAGTAACGATAAGGATGTGTCGGGTTGTATGGGATTAAGGTTTGGGACAATTGATGAAACGTTGTTGGATCAAAGCAACATGGTCAGAACAAGTCAGTAGCCCTCTAGAGTGCTCGCTCGACCAAAACAGAGGTGGCTCGACCGGGTCGAGCGGATGAGGTTTGGTCGAGCAAAGTGGTCTGAAACAGGCAGAAGCTTTCTGAAGTTGGCTCGACCCAAGTGCTCGGTCGAGCGGGTCTGGCCTTGGTCGAGCAAGTTAGTCAGAACGCTTCATTGGATTCTTTTTTGTGCTGTTTCTGTTTTAGTGCATTTAGTAGGTTGCTTTATTGCTTGTTTAATTGAGTAGCTTTATTTAATTCTATGTTAATTGTAATGTTTATTAGCATAGTTATTAGGAAGTTACAAGTGAGTTTATGGTGTTTAATGTGAGACTCTAAGAATACCACCCATCTTACACTATAAAAGGGGGTGTAATTCATAGAGTAAGATACACCACAAACACACATTGAGAGAGACTAGTGCTTTGCTTTGCATTAGTATTTGAGAGGTTCTTAAGAGGTTGTTCTTAAGACTTGGGAAGGTTTATTATATTGTAATTGTTGAGTTCTTTATAATAAACAACAATTGAGGGGGAGGTATCCAAGATACCTCATAAACACTTGTGTCTTTATTTTGCTCATATTTTCTCATTGTGTTTACATTTTTAAGAACCTTGCTTTGCACCGTTCCTTTTAAAAGAAATTTTGATTTTTCGTACTTCTATAATATACTTCTTCTATTCCTTGCACAATTTACAATTTTTCGCACGATTTAATGCGCTAATTTAATTTGTCATATCTTTAATTATGTATGATAACTAATCATAAAAATTTAATATTAATAATTCATGCACTGAGATAATTCATACAAAATCGTAATTGACTTTTTATAATTTATGAATTGAAAAATGAATAAAAATTAAGAATAATTTGAAAATAGTACAAATAACAAACCATCTTTAGATAAAGCTTGAGTGCATGAGTTGATTAGGTCAACCGTTGTCATTGTCTATCCTGTTATTATAAACATAAATAAATGCAAGTCAATTCGTTCAACTAATGGATTCACTTCAAACGCTGAGATAAGTATAACAATCAGTTAGATATACATTATTAAATATGAAAATCATAATAAAAAATAGTTTAATTTTGATAAAAAATTTCGTGACAAGTTTATTAATGGTCATATTTGTTCTACTGTTAAATTTATTTTAATGCATTATCATTTAAATTTGTGAACATTTTATAAAAATTTACACTTATATTATTTTTTTTAGTCATTGCGATCATTTAATACCAACAATTAAACGAACCTAGCTAAGTGTAAAAATCTAAGATCAAGCAAAAGAAACCTTATCAATATCAATTTCTCAACCACCAGTCCATATTTGTGAGTTTTTATGAATAATTTGTTGAATTTTTAAGTTGGGGTTTTAGTCGTAAAGTTTGTTTTTAATGAGTTATATCAACTATAATTTTATTATTTATAAATCCAAAAGCGTAAGCACATGAGTTATATCAACTATAATTTTATTATTTATAAATCCAAAAGCGTAAGCACTGAAGCTAAGTTGTCGGATTACAATGGCTTTAAAATTATAATTTTTTTCTGACAAAACTAATGTTAAATATTTTATGTGTTTGTAGACGATAAAATCGGCGTATGAGTATTTCTTTCGACCAGATTAAAGATACTAGACTTGAATCTAACAATTTAACTACAAAAATTAGGTTTTGATTTGTAGTACTAGTAACTAGTACTCGTTAAAAAGGTCGCAACGTATAGTTTGTAAAAGCCTCAAATTGTGAGGCTGTTTCCATCAAATTATTCAATTTGTGTTTAATGCTTGTATACTTCATGTAGTAGCTATCAAGGTTATAGTCTTGTCCTATCCATGCTTTATTACACTGTAATAATAAGATTTGAAACGTTTTTAGTTCGATCTTATATTAGAAAGAAACAATTGAAAATGACATTTTAATTTATACTCATACCAAATCTTGTTAATTTTCGTGTCCCAATAAAGAAGAGTAGGGAGCAGGGCCGGTCCTAGATATTTAGGGGCTCTGAGCGAAATAGTATATTGAGACTCTTTTCCTTTGCAATTTATAACTTATATGGACCTTTTATAATTATATTAATTTTGCTTTTTTAACATGGGGCCCTAGGCGACGGCCCCTCTTACCCACTCTTAGGGCCGGTCCTGGTGGGGAGCAATTGGAGTAAACAACCGGATTCAAATGCGGGCACGGGTGTTCTTATCGAGTTATGCAAGGGCAGTTCTTAAAGGCATTTCCCAATACATATTAACTACATTTATTTATTTATTTCTAAAGCAATCTTTTTTAAGTTTTAACCCCAAACATCTTCTCTTACATCATTTAATTTTCGTTTATTCATTAAATATCAATAATCACTAACAGTATAATCAACATTTTATTTCTTAATTTTCCAATTTTTTAAACTTCTATACTGTATATTATTTCATCAACCCATTACTTTTAAGTTTATTACTTCTATGTCCATTTTTTTAAAAGTGAGGTTGTTTATTATTTATGTCCAGTTTTTTTATATTAAAGTGAGGTTGTTTATTTATTTCTATGTCCAGTTTTTTTTATATTAAAGTGAGGTTGTTATTAGGCCGTGACAATTCGTCACATAATTTCATCGTGGCCCACTCGTGTGGATGCGGGATACCCGTGGGCTCGGGCCCACAAACCCACGGGTCAAGAGCGTTGACTTGCACATACACTCGGTGAGGTTCAATGATTCCCAAAACCGTATGGTAGTAGGAAGATAGCTCACCCACTATATAATATATGCAAGTCAACGACCCACTATTTTATCGATGTGAAATCTTGTCACAAATGTGAGTATTTCCAACAATAGTTCCATGAACCCATTATTTTTTTCTTTACACTTTATTATTTTTTTCTTTTACACTGTTTATTATTTTTTTCAACTGCTTCTTGATCATATCTTGCACTATCTTAATTTATTTCTTGTAAATACCCTTCTTTGTCTTTGCCTACCAACACACTTCTCTTGAGACCTTGTTGTGTGCTTTTTTTAAGTCAATAAAAACTAGTGCAAGTCTTTTTTCCGCTCTATAATAATTCGTCATTTGTCTCATACAATAAATTGCTTATTTGTTATAATGAACTCATTTTCATTTCATTTTAGCTTTATTTAATATAATTCCGATAAGTTAAGTTTAAATTTGTTTAAATTGCTTATTTTGTTTAATTTTGTACCCACTTTGATAAAATGGAGTACAAGTTTTTGTTTATGCATCATTTTCTGTCTAGTATCCATCCAAATCAAAACCAACTAATTTGGAAAACAAACCCTTATTAACCTAATTCATTTAGACGTCTCATTCCTTTTAAGTTCAATATTTTTTCCTTGGTTCAACGTTCTACAAATCAACACAATTGCAATATTGCATCATTCGTGGCATGTCCACGTCGTCCAACTATTAGCTTCCCTAGTCATAATGATTTTTAATCCCCACAAAAAAATAATAATTAAATTAATTCAATATAATTAATGAAAAACCAATAAACAAACTAATCATAAATATCCCCCAAATTAGTTGCCAAAAGAATTAATATAACCCGAGTTAATTTATGAACATAAATGAACGAAGACTCTTTTGTTCATATATCCAATCACAAATTATCAAATGAGACCACGATCTCTTGATAATGTGTAATTTATATTTACTAGTAATTTAAATTGTTCGAGTTCACTTTTGTTTGGGTTAGAATTACTACCTTATCTAATGTTAAATGGTTAATGGAAAAAGCAAGGTTGTTTACATTAATCTATGTCTAGAGAAGTATGCTATTCTAGAATAAACAAAAAGTGTGTATGAAAACGAATATTTTATTTTTTTTTTCAGGCTCAGGTCTAGGCTCAATAATTAAAAGAAGGAAAACCTAAAAATAGACGTGTTCGTTTGACCATATATGGAGTTGGTGTTATAGCCTATTGAAGTTGCTATTATAACCCATTAAAGTTGATTAGTTGGAGTTGATGTTATGACCTATTAAAGTTGGTATTTGGAATTGGTATTATAACCTTTTTTGTGTTGGTGATATAACTTAATGAAGTTAGTGTTATAACCTATTAAAGTTGGTATTTTGAGTTAGCATTTTAACCTATTATAACCTATTTAGAGTTGGTATTATAATCAACTTTAATAGGTTATAATACCAACAATAATAGTTTATAATACCAACTTTAATAGGTAATAACACTAACTCCAAATAGGTTATTAATGTATGTGTTTATACAAATATTTTATAACTACAATCACAATATATATAATAAGTTGTAATTAGTTGAATGCATTAACATAAGTCAAGTATATACTACTAAATAAAAATAACTAAATCTCAAAATATCTAGGTGGCAACATATTTTTTAAAAAATAAAATTATGATTTTTGGTCATAGTTTTTAAAAAAAAAAATAAAAAACCAAAATTAAATCGCAAACCATAATTTTTTTGAAAAAACATCAAATCTTACCGTTTAGGCCGTAGACCCCTATATATTAAAATTATGATCGGTCTGGTTTGGTTTGCGCTTAAGATCAAACTCTATTTAGTCTTATATGTATTAGCGCTTGAAACGCACATTTTGAACTTTACAATCCTTGTTAAGTACATAAGTGAACACTATGACTTATATAATAGTGCTTAAGACACCTTTTGTCAAAATGCCAATAATTTGAATGAAAACAAAATTTTTACAACACTTGAGAGCGTTAATAAATCGAACTGTGAATTAAACATTTGAGAACATAAAAGTTCGACGCTACTTGGTGAAATTTCCTAATTTTTAAGAATGTGGTAACAATAGAGAAAGAGAATGATTTCTGTAGATGAAATTAATGAGAGTTAAAATATACGTATAAGATTAAAAGAAAATGTTAGTCTATTGTCAAAAAATAAAAGGATGCAAATTAAGTGGGACGAAACCAAATCGTAAATGCTGAAAATTCAATGGGACGGGGTAATATTTCATGCCAAGCAATTCCAAACTCATGGGATAACTGATAACGTGTTTGATGATGCATCAGTAACTAATAAAACCACCAAATATGTTGACTTTTTTTAATCTTTAACTTAGCATAAACATACAATTATATTCAAAGAATAAAACCGGGTTTAAATGTGTAATGATGTATGCAAGAAATAATACATTGACTTCTTCCTTTTAAAAAGAATGCGTTCAAGATTACAAGTTTACAACCCAATCCAACTCGATCCAACTTAAGAATCTTAATAATTATTACAAGCAAACATGTCAAAAGCTGGATCAAAAACTTTTTTTTAGTTATTTGTCAAACATCAACCTAAAGCTTAAAATTATTGAATACTCAAAAATAGTAAAAATAAATAATTAAATAAAAGGGTGTTTACTAAACGGATGGCGAATAACAATAGCCTCCATAAATATAACACAATATTCAAGGAAATTCACTAAACACGAATTCTTACTAAAATTAGATACATTCGGCATGAAGATTCTAATGTGATATTCAATTGATTCACCAAATTTAAGCTACATACATCTTCAACAATTTACAGTTTTATTTATTAACGCTCTCAAGTCTACCTAAATTGATATTTAATTGAATTCAAATTTCAGGGAAAAGCTTGAATTAATCGAGTCTCAATTGGATTCATAATTTTCAAGTTTACTTAACGAATTAAAGTATAACTGAAATCCAAATTTTCTCAATCTAATCTCATTAACTTCCACTGAATTATCATTACTATATCGTAAAACTTGGTATTCTAATCTCTTTTTTCTTTCAGAAAATTTCTTCTGGTCCATTACTACTAGAGAAGGCGACAATATCAACTCATGAATAAACACATTTTATGAAAATAACACTAAATTCATTGTTATTACGATGGTTTACTACAAACTACCAACTGAACGGATTGTAACTGTTGAAGCTTGCAATCAAGTCTCTGATTTGACTACATAACCGAACCCTTACGTTCACATCAAATCTCAACACGGTACGAAAATGCCAAAATCAAACAGATGATAGTTTCCATGCCATCCGAACCGCCTACATTAACTCGTATAGCATAAATACCACCAACTATGATAGAGGAACGATAAAGAAAACTCGGTACTCATACTACTAACCAACAGGAAAAGGAAGCAATGATTGATTATCCAACACTAATCTCATTGATTATCCAAAAATGATGGCAATGTTTCTCCTCATGATGTAAACAAAAACCATCCGAAGATATATTGTACAGCGGAACATCTTTCTTCAAAATAATCAAATATGAGGTATTCGAACTTTGTACTAGCCAAAATCCGGTAGAACTAGTGAGTTAACCTCTCTAATTAGGGTTTCACTTATTCAGTAAATAACGTTTTTACTATCAAAATTTAAGATACAACTTCAAAAGGGAAAAGAATTGGACTCCATACCATTATCGCTTCTTGTTTTTCTTCTTTTGTTTTACTTTTCTCTCTAAACTTTTAATGCGTTGACTAAGAACTGCCGATGATGAGGCTTTTCCGTCAATGGATTTAGGGTGTTCAGGAGTGGCGGGTAATGAATCAGGCTTCTTCAACTGCGAGGCTGCTACTTTAGCTTGTTTGATTACTTCGAAGAAAGACATGGACTTTTGTTGCGAAGCACTAGGAGGTGGCACTGGTATATTTGGAATTCCCAATGCTGGCTTAACACCCGGAATTTTCAACACTGCAGATTTTTAGATTTAGAAAGAGACTGTTAACGGATTATGACATTATGCATGCTCTATTGGACTGAAAAGCAGAGAATTGAACAGCTCACCAGTTGCATAGATGAATGAGAAGACATTAGAAGTGATCCAATAACAAAATATTGCCTGCATTGACAACCATGAAAAGAAAATTTACACAGTAGTGATAATGATATGCACAACTAAGTTCAAAGTTACAACAACATTGATTCACACCACCAATAACAACTTTTTAGGAGAACGCAATGCATTTAGAATTGATGCAAAAAAAAGGCCACATCAGCGATCACGACTGTATCATTTAAAAAACAAAATTTCAGCTTACCGAAAAACTATCCACATTGACCATCAAGAGACGGTATTTTTGTACTTTTTTGACTCATACAAACTTAATTTATTATATTTCTCAAGTAAAATTACTCGATGTACATACTTCATCAAACTAAGATTCCTGCACTAAAAATCCAGAAGCCAAAAAGCTCAAGGCCTCAAGCAGCTGATAACTTCTGAATTCCCATTATTATATTTTACGAGTATCCTTGGCTAATAGTAGAAGTCAAGGGTAAATAACGTACATAAGATACCATGATTTTAAAACATATTTGGTCTATGCCATTCAAATACACATGCTTATTGCAATAAATCTGAACACATTTATGATGGACCCTTCGAGCTTGCCCCTTTACTCATTTTAGTAACCAATCATTTTTTTAGTAGTCAACTTCTATTTGGGATTAACGTTCACCTTTTAAATTGTTTCATATTGCAGCAGTCACAACTTATATTTTTATGCTTGCCATCCCCAATCTTTTGGGATTGAGGTTCACTTCCTCCTAATATCCCACTTACTTGCAGCTAGTGACTACCATCAACAACCAAGAAGGCAAAAAAGTTACTCCTATGATTTATACACATTTATTTGATCACTAAAAAACACAACATAAAAGGGCTGAGGTGCTATTGATAAAGTGGAAGTCTAATGGAAGAGAATAACTTAAGGAACTTTGGAAAACAAAGATCACCGCTGCCAATCAAATCACACAGATACTAACGTCTGTTGCAAACTTAAGGTCTGTGCACCAATATTCACAAAAACAGAGCCCTCAATGTCTTAAAAGAGATAAGAAAGTTGCAGCATGTAAGACCATCAGTAGGAGACGGATCTGCAGCTTACAACAAAAGAACCAAAAAGGGCCTTTTGAAATGCTAGACAAACAATGTCCAAAACAACAGCAGATTGGGATGTTGCCATAACAAGAAATTTCACATCTATAGAACTGGCATGAGTCGAAAGATCGAAACACCCAATCTACGATAAGGAAGACTTTCATCTCCCTTGAAGATGCCATGTCAAATACTAATTACATCAACTTAGGTAAAGACACTTGTAACTTGATACTTAATTTTGGACTTAAAACATGCAACAATAACAATATTTGGCCATGGCTAACACCAAAAGACATGAACAAGAAAACTTCAGATTCAGAGACATAGAGGATTGGAATGTTGGCGAAAGATTAAGTAAAAGAGAAGACAAGAAGCATATACCTAAATTTTTAATTCAAAATACTATCCTTTAATTATTATATAGCATTATTTTTGGATAACAATCAATATACATTGCATTCAAAATCTAAGCTTATTCAAATTTCCTTCAACAAAACCTTATAAAATGTTGGTACCATAAAAGTTCATAACTTTTCAATGACACATTGTTTGCAAGCAGAATTCATTAGATACACAACACCAAAACAATACCAAATTCCTACCAATTTATAGGAAACAACTATACAACATGCCATCACCCAATGCCAATAGGTAGTATCCTAGGCCGGGCATGGCGGCCTAGATGTACGCTACTTTACCATTAGCCAAATTATAGGGAAGAAAAATAGAAAGGATCTTGATGATTAAAGCAACCAAGTTGAAACCTCTTCAATTTGCTATTCAACACCATCATTTTGCTTTACAGGTACACAAGATTTTCGATAGAACTTAAGTTTAGTAACTAAAATTATGAAAGGTCTATCAAAGCCCAACAGATGAATGACCTTCATTTATGCTAAAACTTAAATTGCTACACAGTAAAGTCAAACTGCAGACCACTTTCCTGATTTCATCAGCAATCAAGCAAAATAAACAATTTGATTCTTGAATACAATTTCATAGTTGGAAGTACCTTGGGAAAACTCATTGTGAATGGAACAGTGAGAACAGCTAAGCCACGTGAAAAATTTTTCACAGTTTTGCCAGCAGGATTGGCTTCCATACCTTCCAGCATATTGCACTGAGACAAGACCAAGAGGTAATATTTAATAGAAGTCGAAAAGTATAAAAGCACAAAATGAAGGTATATGACATAGATTGAGCATCAGCAAATCTCATATTAGATTTACAATGTGTTAAAAAAGCCTACCTCAACCGTAATGAGAAAAGTTGTTGCTGTTAAAATAGGAAATATGTACATAGCATCAGGAGTCGTGAGATCTGTAAACCAAAGAGCGCCACCATTTTTAAACGATGGAACCTTCTCCACCATATTTGATATCTGTATAAAAACGTATTTCTATAAGAAGGTACCAATAGCAAACACCAACACAACAATAATAAAATATCCCCTTCAACTTACAGCCAAGAAAAAGCTGATGAAAACAGGACCTTGAATGAGGAGTCCTTTCATTGGAGTGAATGGAGTAACACCATATCTGCAATATTAGAATATAAGCACAATACACATATTCAAGGAATTTGAGTAAAAGACACATCACAAGTTGCACAAGAGACCTCAAGTCAAATCCAACCTAAAAAGAATAAGGTCATTAGATATCTAGGATTTTATTGTTGAGAAGGCCAAAACTAAACATATTCATAAATTATGATGTTCCCTAATAATTTTATAAACATTAATCTAACTAATAATATATAAAATTAAATACCTAAGAAAGAGTAATGATAGAAATAAAATATTAGTTTCATTATTATATAGTTTGAGTATTCTACTGCAACTTCAAGACATGGAAACATAGAGCATCATAACAATCATAACAAAACTAAAAGAATAAAAGTAGAGAAAAACGAACAAATGTCAATATGTCTAACATATGCAAAAAAATAAATAATAAAAAAGTAGAGAATATGACTAACAACTTTTAATAACACTTTAGACGACGGTAGACCCAGGATGAAAGTTAGAGAAAGAAAATAAATTGGTAGATATAGTGCGCAAAAAGAGATACCATTAAGCTAACCTAACACTAATGTTTTCTTACTTGGGACATTCATAAAACCTTTTTAGAATCATAAGCAAAAGACCCAACTTGACCCACACATAGATGATCTAATACGAGAAAAATGGGCAACCTCTCATATCAGAATCAGAGTTTCCTTTGAAAAGAGATGTTGATGACTCTCACTCTACATAGATGTATAGTTCACAAATTCTAGTTTTTGTACTTGTACATAGTACCCATTCAGTATAGCTTTGATTCCATCCAAAGCATTTCACACTTTTAGAATCCAAATTCCTCAAAATAATGCAATAACATACCATTAAATATTAATTCTAAACCCTACAAAGTAGCCCAATGAAATGTCTACAAAAGGTTGATGTCCAATTTTTAGAACACCATGTCAAAAATGAACAAAGCTACTCATGGACAACTCAAAGATGGATGCTAAACCCTAACGTCCCAACCAACATAACTTTTACGTAAAAAAAAAAAAACAAATGAAACTTACCCTCAATATCAAAGCTATGAGTTCTAGCTTCAAGATGTATGGAGGCTCTAAACCAAAAAGTACATCTTATCAGCTTAGATAAATGAAAAGGCAACCAACGTTAAGGCTACAAGTCTTGACTACGCCCAAATAACTATCAAGGTAGGATAAGATAAGATTATTAATACAGCTCCACATGTTCAAAGCATGTAAAAGTATGCAGTTTGGGATGCCTAGAGAAAGCCATCTAAAGCCTAAAAGTCAAAATTTTGGATCGAGGCACTACCCATCAAAGAACCATTACCTATAGAATTGAACCAAAGATTGTTTAAGAAGTTACTATCGCAAAATGAGCTTTTTTCCTTGTTTGAAATTGATATATCAGAGGGATTTTTAAATCCCCTAATCTAGGATTCCTCTAGCGATGTCCAATGAATAGATATTGTGGGTACTTAGATTATGAAAGGGTAAAATAGGTAATTGTCATGTTAGGGAAAACTTGGAGAATAAGTTAGTATCAAGAGGGGGGTTTATATAAATAAGGGGAATTAGGAAGTTATTATCATCATGAAAATTGTAAACACTTGGTGGGTGGGTTTAATACTCATTTTAGGAGATCTCAAGCTTCTCAAAGTGCTTGATTTATCTTTTGTTATTTTGGAATCATCCTTTAATCGTTCTTAAATATCAGCATTATAATATAATTTCTCTTTTGTCTTTTTATTATTTCATTTCAAGAATTACTGTTTTATTAAATTTTTCGGATCATAACAAACATGGTGTCAAAATACTCGGGTAACTGATCTAGATGCATTTCTTGGGGGTTTTGGAACTAAAATTCCACCCTAAGAGATGCTCAAAATGGTTGTCCAAAATAATGTCTTTCACTCGTTCAAAACAACTTTGATGAATGATATTAATGAAAAATGGGGAATTGGAATTTGTTAGTTTTCTATTGAACAATTAGAGGAAACAGAACTTTGGGGACACGATTGTAGCCACAAAGGATATTCAATGCTCTACCTCATCAAGGAATGAAGGATGGAATAATGGTACTATTTACCATGAAACAGAAGAGGCAGAAAACAAAATGAATATGGAAAAATGTGAGGATCAACTAACAAAGCTAGATGAGAAAATGGAGTTTAAAGAAAGAACCACAAAACAAGAAGAGTTATGAGAAAGAGAAGACCAAGAAATGAAAGAAATCAAGAACGACAGTAGAAATGGGAGAAAAAGGTCAACAACTGAGAAACGAGCAACAATAATTAAAAACAACAAAAAGAAAAAAGTAAGAACGAAAAAGAAACGAGACTGGCCTTTTTTCGATGGGCCAAGAGGAGAAGTGGTTGGCGGCAGAAGTTATGGTGGCGGAAGTGGAGGAGGCCTAGGTTGTCGGCGGTCTAGGAGGAGGAAAAAAAGAGAAAACCGTAGGGGTTTTCGGTGGGGAAGGCGGCAATGCCGTTGGTACTAACCAAAGGAAGAAGAAGAGCGAGCAAAAAGTGCAAGAGAAAGAGAGAAATGTGGTCGACGGGAAAAAGAGGGTCTGTGAGTGCAGAGACGCCAAGAAGAGGGCGGCGGCGGCATATGCTGCTAAAGGGAGTAAAAATCCACCGAGCAAGGATAAGAGGAAAGTAGTGTTTATGGGAAAAGAGGATAAATTAAATGAAGAATTCGAGGTTAATGTCGAAGCAGACAGTAGCACCGAGGGTGCCTAGAAGAAGAAAACGATGGCGGGCGTGAACATGTATGTGCGACAGGGAGAAAGGAGTAGAGAGAAGAGACACAAAACATGCAGGTCGGAAAAAAAACAACTGACAACTGCCGGTTATCGCAGCGCGCCTAGAAGGGGATGGCCCAGCGACTAATGCTCTTGAAGGGTACAAAAGTCAGTTGGCAAGGGAGACTTAGGGTTTTTAGGTTTTAAGGAGAAAGAATGTGAAAATTGTTATTCAAGGGTTTTGCTGGGAAAGGAAGATTTGGGTTTAAATTTTGAGCATGAAGAGGACGTGATGTCAGCAATAAGGGCGCAATTGGGCTTCTGATGGGTTACTTAAATTCTCCTTAAGAGTAGACCAAGTCATTTTAAGCTCTAGACATTGTGCAAATTGGAACATTATTACAATGGAAGGCCAAGTTAATTTTATCCACCTTAAGGGCATGGTGGAACTTTAGGCGGCCAGTATTGCAATGAACTGATATTATGGATACCATGGAATTAAATTTCCTTCGTTGCGTTACGTAACACCCGTTATATAACCTGTTTGAAAGTTGTCGCGACGTTAAATCACTTTATATAACGGTGCATGAAATTTGACAGTTAAAACGCCGCGTTGACCGTTATATAAAGTGTAACGCCCGTTATTTTAATATTACGTTGATATTTCACCATGACAACGTTATTTATCTTCTCGTTAAAATTTTATTAATACTCATTAACTTTAATTATTACGATTACTTAAATTATAGTTACTCATAATTTTAGTTGATAAACAAAATAATTAACTAATAACTAATAAGTTAAAAATTATACACTAAAAGAATCTCAAATATTGCAATTATGATAGCTAGTTGCATATTATTGCATAAAAATATTAGTTCAACAACTAAAATGCAATTATAAGTTCAAAACCCTTATGTGATTTTTTTTTTCAAAAAGCACACCGCATCGGTCGCGATTCGCGTTATTTCTCCGTTATAGCCGTTTTCCGCGACACCGCAACTGTTTCCACATACGCATCCGCAACCACAATTTTTTTCCTTGATGGATACTTGGTTTACGAAGGGGTAAAATAGGTGATTCCCAAGTTAGGGAAAACTTGGGGAATAAGTTAGTATTAAGAGGAGAGTTTAAGCGGTTATCATCATCATGAAAATAGTAAACAATTGGTGGGTGGGTTTAATACTCATTTGTGGAGACTCAAGCTTCTCAAAGTACTTGATTTATCTTTTGTTATTTTCTAATCATCCTTTAATCGTTCTTTAACTATCAATATTATAATAAATTTCTCTGGCATTGCAAGGCGCATGTCCCTTAGGAGCTTCGTTTGGGTTTATTACTCAGTCTTTTGAACCATGACATAAGCCTCGGCATTTTTCTCTGGCATTTTATAATATTTACTTTGCCAAAAAAAATATTATAATAAATTTCTCTTTTGTCTTTTTATTATTTCATTTCTAGAATTACTGTTTTATTCAATTTTTCAGTTCATAACAAAGATAGTATCATGGTACAGTTATGGAATGTCGCAAGTCTAGAAAACATTCAGGTAATTGATCTAGATGCATTTCTTGAGGGTTTTGAGACTGAAATTCCATCTTTAGAGATGCTCAAAAGGCTTGTCCAAGATAATGCCATTCACTCATTCAAATAAACCTCAATAAATGATATTTATGAAAAATAAGAAAAAGGAATTTGTGTGTTTTGGGATGAACTAATGGTACTTGTTTACCACGAAACAACATAAGAGGATAAAAATAAAGTAGAAGATCTGGAATAATGTGAGGATCAGCAAGCAAATCCGAATGAGAAAATAGAGTATAAAGAAAGAACCAGAAAAACAAGAAGAGTTAAGAGAAAGTAAAGACCAAGAAATCAAAGTACACTGAATAGAAAAGATAATTGAAATTGTCGATA
The DNA here is from genome assembly GCA_019776075.1 of Amaranthus palmeri. Lineage (NCBI taxonomy): Eukaryota > Viridiplantae > Streptophyta > Magnoliopsida > Caryophyllales > Amaranthaceae > Amaranthus > Amaranthus palmeri. Next base: position 261,054 of record JAAKBH010000462.1, read on the forward strand.
CCAAATTAATGGATATTTCGATGAAGAAGAAAAGAACAATCAAACTATAATTGTTTGCAAAAAGTTTAATAACAATAATAATTTCTTTTGCCAAAATAAAGAAAGAGAAGAAAGAAAAATGTTGTCATCGTTATAAATTAGAGAGAATATGAGGAATAATAGCTAACGGGTAAATACTTAAGTTATATTAGTGAAAGCATTGCATCTATATTCTCTACTTTCTATTAATCCTACATATAGGACAAGAAACATCGAGTAGTGTCCCATTAGCATTCAAGGCCTTCAAATATTTGTCTTACAACATTTTTGTTAAACATGAGCCCATATTATCTCTCTTCTCATCTACACATTTGTTTTACCTACTTGAGTATTTATTCATCTTTTTTTCTATTTACTCGCATCTAAAACAAGTAAAGTAAGTCATTCTACAAAATCAAATTAGCAATAAAAAACATACAAATATTTTATGGAGGGTTATCGAGCACGGCCTACCTTCGCCATACCATCCCTCCGCCTATGTACCACATGAATAAAACAATGGTCGTAGGTTTTGGGTCAAGTCATTTTGACGCATTAGTGTGTTCCTCTTCAACATGTCAAATTGTATAATTTTCATGTGCATTAACTTTATGGGTTTGGCTAATCAGAACCAAAAGGTACAACTCTTAACAATAGCCAATATTGACATTACAAGAATTACGCATTTCTCTTGCCAAATCATCAATACTCCAAGTACTCACACATCTTTCAGCTCTAGGGTCCCAACTTAAAGTCTGAGGCAAGATGTACAACTACGAACCAATTACAATAAGTCCAAGCTCCAATCACAACGCCCTACTTCAATTCAGGTTGCGATAGATAATTACCCATTCACAAAGGTTTAAGCATACTTATTCAAATAGCATGTACCAAATAATAAAAGTTAATTAGTGGGCTCATGGTGCATGACTTACTCTTTGAACAACGCATTCATCTTCTGTCTCCCTTCATACATAGCATCAGGATCATTGCCCTACAAAGAACCACACAAAAACGTTCACGAAACCAGAACTCGATCATAGGCATATAATAGAATATTATAAGTCTTGGAGTCACAACATGCGGGCAAACGGATATTAAGTGATAATTAAATCATACATACGTAAAAGAAACAAAACATAGACCCTCCTAGTTGCTTTAAAGAGTTCAAAAACAAAACTTCACAGAGTGGATTAAATTTATCATGTGCATACTTACAGCCCTATACACTAATTGGTGAATATAAGTAATCATCAACTAGATTGAATAATATACCATTTATTCAAGACCACAATGAACAAGAAGGTATTCCATGCTAGAAGGACTGCAAAGCCTCAGCGCTCAGCCTTTACTAGTATAAATACTGCTATATGTAACAGTGTCAATTGTGCTGAATATATCGGTGAGTGTGAAAGTAACTAAAATAATGGATAAGGATGTCGTAAATAGCACTATATAGTATGAACATATGGAAAAGTCTCAGCCCACAGACCCCCACCCCTCTCCCCTAGGTCCCCACACATTATTCTATGACCTTACCCAAACACAAACACAACACAGTTAATAACAAGGAAATGCCATTCACAAGTAAACATTGAAGGTGAACAAATATGAGATTGGATGACCACAAAGAAGCACAAATACATTATACATGTCAAAACTTGCAGATTAATTGCAACAAAATGCTCGTTCATTCTGTTTCTGATAAGTCACACACTACGATCATTCATCCTATAAACTAGGCTAAAGTGAATTTATAACGCAAGGGAACATCTATGCATGTGTTATGCAGCAAATCAGGCACCAAAATTCAGATTTAAAAAGAAGTTGAGGAAAATTAACAATTAAGATAATCAAGCAGCGATGAATATACCTTGGCTTGCATCTCCTCCTTAATTTCCTCAAGACGAGGACGCATAATCTGAAAATAAGAACGGCAAGTTAAATGCTAGTGTGTTCATGATAAGTACCAATTACATGAAGCTGTACTTAATTTTGAAATTAGAAAACTAAAAAAATGGTTAAAGGAAGGTTTGAGGTATAAAAATCAATACCGCCAACTTGGAGGAGGCTTTAAGCTGATTAATGAGAAATGGAATAGTAGCCCCACGAATCAACAAAGTTGTAAGAGCTATTGAAGCCCACCTATAAAGATGAAATATTCAACATATTATATTCATTTAGGTGACACCCATCTTTTCCAAACAACCAAAATAGTATCATATAAGAATCAAATCATAGAGCCTCTTACCAATTCAAACCAGTAAATGAATGAACGGCATCAATGACATATTGCAAAGCAGCAACTGGAAATGCAGAATCAGCAGCAGCAGTCGCAACTTCACTAACAATAGGGGTAGCCTGAGTAGCAACTACCTCAGTCGGAGTATCACTGATAACCCCAGCAACATCACTAATAAAATCTATGTTATCAGTCTCTTTACCAATTGAGGTCGACATATATCTATGATGGAAATTCATAAACCCATTTCCATTTCCAGAAAAAATTGACCTTTGATGTTGAAATAAGCTATTAGATGTCCAAGAATTGTTGACATAAGTTCCAAACGACCTCCTGTGGCTTAGAAAATCATCAATATGCCTTCTCGATGGGGCTTCATAATCATCAATGGTTTTCCTTCTATCATTGTCATGAGAAATATAACCAGTACAAGGATTGAATCTTCGATAGAAAAGGGTAGCTCTCGTACAAACACTACGTCTATAAGCCATTTTTAATAAACCCGCAAATTTACATTCCTCGAGAATCAAAAGATTAGAACATTCTTATACCGTCACCAATATAAAGCCCTGAAATCATGAATTTCGACAAAAAGAAAAATTAAAGGTAAAAGTTAGTATCACCAAGAGCAGATTAGATCTTCGAGCACAAAATTTCAGGAATTAACTATTCAAATTATAACCCACTTTCAAAAGAAGACTAAGTTCTTGATCAATTAAAAGATAAAAGCATTCATATATTATGACCAAATAAAATCCCTAAAGTCACCCATCACTAACAACAAAATGAAAATTTGTAGGTAAAAGTTAGTATCAATATCAGTAGCTTAAATCTTCGAGCATAAAATTTAAGAAATTAGCTAATTATATTGAACCCCACCTACAAAATTAGAACAAAAAAGTTCTTAATCAATCGAAAATAAAACCAATAAAGAGAAAAATTCAACAAGAAAGTTAGTATCAACAAAAGTAGCGTAGATCTTCAAGCAGAGAATTTAAGAGATTAGCTAATTAACTAAAACCCCACCTACAATATTTGAACAGAAAAAGTTCTCAATCAATCAAAGATTTGGAAAATATTGCACATGTTATAGCCAAATAAAACCCCTAAATTAACCATCAACGACCAAAAAAAAACAAAAATTGAAGATATAAAATGTAAAGAATTTCTATTAGGGTTTAGGGTTTATGAAAAAACCCTTAAACCGAAGGAATAGAGATTTGGGAATAAAAGCTTACTCGTTAATTACTTTAGACTTTTGGGTATTGAGTAAGTAAAATTTGCAGGTGTTGGAGAGTTTACGAGCTCGTCTCAAATGTTGGTACACCTAGTCTTTTGACCCTCCAAATTTGGACTTTTTTTTTTTTAGTTAAAGATTTATCAAAATTCTCAAAAAAAAAAAGCTGAAAGGGTTAAATTTGCTAATATTGACCGACTCTATATAGTTGCGAGTTCAAAAAAATATCATCAATATATACAATATACTAATGAAGAAACAATAAGGATATATGTCAACTTTACTATCAACTAAGAAAACTTGTTCACAACATTCACTTTCAACATATCCACCAAATTTAATTTTGATAACAACAATCCACTGAGTTCACATCATTCACTTGTTCACATCATCCAACACCTCTGCTACAAGCAAACAAGGAAGGCGAACTAGAGAAGAAAAAAAAGAAAAAAAAAAAAAAAAACTAGTTCGAAGAATAACTGAAGAAATCGATAGAGAAAAAGAGAAAAAAGAAAGGAAGAAAAAGAGATGGGCTGACAAAATGAAAAGAGAAAAAAGAGAAAAAAAAAAAAGAAGAAAAGGGAAGAAAAAGGAAGAAAAGGAAGAAAAAGAAACATACCTCGTTTGATTTTTGAAGATGGTTAGCGAAGAAGAATGGCGAAGGAAGAGCAAGAATGTCGAAGGAAGAGCAACAAACTAGAAATTGACTTCTCCAAGTCAAAATTTGAAGGTTTTTTATTTTAAATCATTTAACTTAATAGATATATGTAATATATTCATGGGTATTTTTAACTTATTTTAAGCTTATTTGAAATCAGAGATAAAAAAAAAAAAAAAAGAAATCAGGCACCCGACTTCAAAAGGCGCATGGAGGCGTGAGGCGCGTTAGGCGCGTGTGAGGTGCTTTGTGGTTGCCTTTGTGTATTCGCAGCGCCTAGACTGATAAAACTTTGGCAACTCAGTGCGCCCTGCGCCTAGGTGCGCCTGAGGTACACTTTTTAAAACAAACACAAAGAGTAACTTTGGTAGCTCACAACATCTAAGTTAGTACTATATTCATAACCATACTAATAAAACCTCAATATACAAATTCAATAAGAATACTTGCGTTTCACAACAACCATAAACAACAATCAAAGCTCGCCAGTAAATTTAGTAACAATCACCATTAGCGTAATCATCAACCTTAGTATTATTAATCATGAGCTTATCGCCATTACCATAATAATAACACCTCAAACAACGAGTTGTCAATCATTTCGAAATTTCTACAACATACCACTATAATCAACCAAAACCTTCATTCTCCATCCAAACCCTAACTAACTTATGCTCAAAATGACGCATTTAATTACTACCCTTAAACGAATCAATGCATAATAATCAATTAGCAAGTAAATTATTTCACAACCATCAACATCAATAACAATGACGATTAACTATTATTATTAACAACTAACGACTTACAAAACAACAAAAATCACAAATGATAGCAATAACGATATCTCAATTTGACAATTCATAATTAGACATAAAGTTGATAGACTATCATGATAAACTAGCCATAACAATATCAATATTAGTTATTTTTCTTTAAAGGGACACCACTTACAAAACAACAAAAATCACAAATGATCGGAAACCTTTAATGTTATATATGGATATAAAAATGCGTTTCCATAACATCCCATCACTACCCGAAAATCTCCACCACCATTTAAACAGGAGGATCAAGTTTTTATGTAATATATTGCCCACACCTAATCCCCCTATGTTCTTTATAAGCTCAGCCGAGGACCACTTGACTGCAGGAGGCATCATACCTCCATCACTAGACGCATCCTAAAAAAACCTTCTTTACATCTTCACGATTCTCTGAGCAACCGATTTCGGCATTCTGAACATACTCATGAAGTAGATAGGAAGGCTATTGAGCACACTCTCAATTAAGGTTAGTCTACCAGCCCTTGATAGAAGCTTTGCTTTCCACGATGCAAGTTTATTCTCGATTTTTGATAACACCGGTTTCCATGCAGAGCTTTTATTCATATTTGCCCCAAGAGGTAGGCCAAGATAGGATACATGACAAGCTGAGTTGCTGCAACCAACCTGAGTGGCAACATTTTTCGCCCATTCATGATCACCATAACACCAGGAGATAATGCTAGATTTGTTGTAGTTCAAATTCAACCCCGACATAAGAGCAAAAACATCAAGTCTTCGGAAGTAGTTTGTGACAACAGTATCACTCTTAGGAACAAATATCAGCGTATCATCCGCAAATTGAAGATGCTTCAGTCGGACTTGTTCTTTCCCAATAGAAACTCCCTCAATCAAACTCAAACTCTCAGCCTTTCTAAGGAGGCTTACAAGGGCTTCGCTCACAAGGATAAATAAGTAGGGTGATAAAGGGTCACCCTGTCGCAATCCTTTTCCCATCTTCACCGGCTTTAGAGGGGAACCATTCACCAAGATCGAAATAAAGGCGGAACTAACACACGTCATAATCCAATTCACCCATTTCCTACCTAACCCCAACTTAGTCATTACTTTTCTCAGGAAGGACCATTTAACCGAATCATATACCTTCTTAAAATCGAGTTTTAGCATTGCGCCCAGAATTTTCTTATTCTTTAGCCAACCAATAGCCTCATTTGCAACTAACATACCATCAAGTATCTGTCTATCCAAAACAAACGCACTCTGTGCTTCATCTATGATAGGCGCCATTACCTCCCTCAGCCTAATGGATAGTAGCTTGGATATGATCTTGTAAAGAACACCCACCATACTAATTGGGCGAAAATCATCAATAGAGGATGGATTTGTCACCTTTGATATCAGGGTCACCCATGTAATATTGATAGCCTTTGCTGCATCACCAGTTTCTAAAAAGTGCACGACAAAATGAAAAACATCCTCTTTGATCGACTCCCACATCTCTCTTATAAATTTGAAGTTCAACCCATCAAAACCCGGTGCTTTATTTGTACTGCACGCCCACACTGCTGTTTTAACCTCTTCTCTCGACGGCGTAGCTTCTAGGAAGCTCACTTGGTCTGCAATTAGTGTAGAATGATCACCTAAGTCAAAATCCAACTCTGGGGTGTCCTCTTGAGCAAAGTGATCAACATAATATCTTCACTTTTGAGATTTTGAACCCCTGAAATCAATCTCCCATTAATCTTCAAACTAGTAATCTCATTTCTCTTTCTTTTGACAACCGTAGAGGCATGGAAAAATTTAGTATTGTAATCTTTGATACTAAAGCCATAAGACCGTGCCTTTTGCCTCTACAACCTTTCACGTCTAATCATCCATGCATGAAGATGACTTTGTGCAGCATGCAACCTAGAGCATTCCATGTTGTTCAATCGTCTACTCTCACCCAACTTTTGTAACTCAGGAACGACTTCTTCCAGTTTATTGATATTAGAGTCCATACAGCCAAATTTCTCCTTACTCCAACTTTTCACCAAGCCCTTAAGTGCTTTCATCTTGTTGACTAAGGAAAGGTTATGCAGGTTATTCCATTCTTGTTATAAGAATTTTTTGAACTCTGGATTGAGGAACCAGCAATCAAAGACTCTAAACGGCTTAGGCTCCCAATTAATCATCTTATCTAAGGACAAAAGAAGAGGATTATGGTCTGACACACCCCTTTTCAATCCTTTAAACCGCATCTCTGGGAATTTTAAAAGCCATTCATTAACACACAAACACCTGTTAAGTTTGCTTTGCGAGTCATTTCTCCCCCACGTATACCTAATACCATGTAACAACACATCAATGAGATGAAGATCCTGTATCCAATCTAAGAAATCCCTCATACTCGAGTCATATCTGAATTGCCCCAATCTCTCACTCGGATGCAACACTTCATTGAAATCTCCTAATAACAAAACTGGTTTATAGATTGAGTAAGAACTTTCAATGACTCAAACACAGTGCTTCTGCCCACTCTATCATTAGGACCGCAAACGATCCCCACACAACAATTGAAAGAAACATCATTAAGGCAACCTTCTAAAATAATCCACCTATCCCCTAAAAACCTTTGGGTCACATACTACTTCGTCCGATCCCAAATAGCTATAATTCCTCCACTATGTGTTTCAGAAGCTAGAGACTCACACCAATCAAAAACATCACCACCCAACATTCTTCTAACTCTGCAACTAAAGGAGTGTCGATGTTTCGTTTCCACAAGTCCCAAGAGAGATACCTTATTCTTACTAACCATATTTCTAATACTAACACATTTCTCCCCCTTTCCAAGACCCCTAACATTCCAAAAAAGCCATTTCATAAATAATCAATACTCCCTCCTATTCACTATAGATTTCCCATTTGACTTTTCACGGATTTTAAGGAGAGTCCAATGGGACCACATGTGTAAGGGAAAAATGTAAAGTTTTTAAATTTTTATAGGTGTAAAATGGGGTTAGTAGGTATAAAGGTGTAAAAAAGTTAAGTTTAGTAGGGATAAATTGGTAAAGTTAACATACCCAAAATAGAATTGTGACATTTAGGGTGACTTGACCCAATAAGGAAATGGGACACTTAAGGTGAATAGCAGGGAGTATAATACACCAAAAGGGATAATACATCACATGTTCGATGACTGGGCGTCTCCTTCCAACATTTGTGATCTTTTGGACTTTCTCAAGGCGGACCAAACAGCACTGTAACATCCCGGAAAAACTCGGAACGTTTTAAAAGAGAAAATATCATTTTGAAGTAACTCAATATAGACCAAGTCAAACCAGAACATTATATTAGAACGATAGTTTTAAAACGAATTTTTAAAACAAAATCAACTTGCGGATCGAGTTCTATTAGGTTTATTAAGAACTACAAGACATAAAGGAAACTTAGCAGCGAATAAGTTTATAAAGTTAAGTCTACTTATTATAACTTGAGAACGTAAACGCCTCATAAAACCAAATATTCATAATACGTAAATTAAAGTTCATGACGTGACTTCTGTAATCTAACATTTTATTTTTCCTACGACTATCCTTACTCCCCATACCTGCAATTTAAATTACTGCTAGTCATTGCCCAGGAAGGAAACGACATCATCGCATGATTGTTAAGACCAAAAGGTACACGTCAGCAAAACGTCGCATATCATTTAATTAAGTACAACCACAAGAAAGATTTAATAATTGTCGGTTACCGAACTGCGTTTCGATCACGCTAATAATTTATAACCAGTTTTCAAGTAATTGTTAATCAGCCATACTGTTGTATCTTTTCTTTCCAGCCATACTGCCGATTTAACTCAGCCATACTGATGTATCTTTTATTTCCAGCCATACTGTCGGTTCAACTCCAAACTCCATAGGTGAGACAATACATTAGTGGGAGCTAACCCTTAAGCAAGTCTCCACCATAGACACACATCCTACTTCGATGCCTATGGTTAAGTATGCATACCCCCGCGATGACTCATAACGCTCCATAAGCCGCGAGTAATTCTTTTCACCAATTGACGTCATACTACGTCCAATTTAAAGTTAGTGAGGTCATACTACCTCTGCTTATTAAAATAACATAATGAAATTACTTATTCGGGAAGCGTATCATTATTCGTACTATACACCCATACTTTAACTTTATTACCACTAACATGATACATAGCATATACTACAAACTTTACTGCGTGTACGTACTTCGACCAAGCAAACAATTCACAAACGTCCTAATCTATTCCCGGTCATGAATCGGCTTCCTACAAGGTTCAAGCGTATTCGGGAAATAAGCACACATTCACATCTTCCTCAAAACAAACCATAACACACATACGACTACCATCACACACAGAACACACACACATCATGAATCATTCACCACATCACTAATACATGTTAAACATAAAAAAAACAGCATATGAAATCTGTCCAGAAACCCACCTTATAACTCCCAAGCTGGAAATCCGATTTCAACGTTGCGTCTGGAAGGCATAGTATAAGTATTTTTAACCTAATTCAAAGCCAAAAATGCTCCTAAAAACACCCTTTTTTCATCATTTTCAAAACTTACGGGATTTGTCAAATTTCATTTAAAAAAATATATAAATTTCAATGCTTATTCCTATTAAATCTAAATGACCAAATTTACATAATCTTCATGACCATCTATGAACTTAATTTCATCATTCAACAATGATTCTTTTTAAACAAATATTATTTTTCTTTTAAATTTCTTTAGCAACAATATAAGTTCCTCATATTAAACAATAAAATAAATTTCTTGCACCAAATACACATTTTTTTAAAGACATTCATATATATATATATATATATATATATATATATATATATATATATATATATATATATATATATATATATATATATATATATATATATATATATATATATATATATATATATGTATATGTATATATATATATATGTATATGTATATATATATATATGTATATGTATATATATATATATATATATATATATATATATATATATATATATATATATATATATATATATATATATATATACTTCACAACCATCCATCACACAAACAAATCCTAATATACACATATATACATATCTAAAAACCCTAAAACACCATACATCAATTTAGATAGGAAAAATACATCACAATTCATAGATAAATCTTAAATCATAAAAATCATAAATTATAAGATAACACATATGATAATCATAGGATTTTAAATTAAAAACTTTATAATAAAAAATGGATTGAAAATTATACTCACAATTTGCAAAGGAAAAACACCAAAACAATGAAGGATAATGGAGGCTAGGTGTATGGTTAAGGGAAGGAAAAGAGAGAGTTTTCTTTGTAGGTTTAGAAATGAAGGGATGCAATAGTAAGAAGAATCATTAAGGAATTAAGATAGATTAATTATGTAGGATTAAGGGTTTGATCTTTCAATGCCCTAAAGGGAGTTACAAACTCCTCCCAAACTCTCAATAGGGCTGGTCACCCTATCAAATTCCCTTGTATTTAATTGTTTTTTTTTAATTTGAAAATAATGATGCGTTAAGGAAAAGGTTTGGGCCCAAAATAATTCTAATTGCCAAATAAAAGTTTGAAATCTCATGATCAAGCCAAAAATAAATAATAAAAAAAATATTATTTATATAAAGTAATATTACTAGTAAATAATTAAAGATATCGGAAAAATATCGGGGTGTTACAGACTACCCCCCTTAAAAATGTTTTGACCCCAAAACCACAACTTACAAACACAAACATAAAACAAGCACCCACACAACTACTTACAACCACAATATCACAAAACACGCACATAACCAAGGGAAAGCTAGGTCAAAATAACTCAACAAGCGAAAATCAATCTCAATAACAAGGGAGCCGTTCCCATTCAAAATAACTCAATAATCGAACAAATATGCTATCTCATCAATAAGGGACTCGTTCCCATTACAACCAATTACAACTTTGTTCTCCATCACTTAAGGAGTCCTTACCATTCATAAAACATAAGTCAACCACATTAATAAAGGGATCCTTCCCTATTCAACTAACATAAATCAATCTCAATAACAAGGGAGTCGTTCCCATTCAAACTAACATAAGTCAAACTCATCAATAAGAGAATTATTCTCAATCATACCAATAGCTCTCTTACTCCATCACTAAGGGATTCATTCCCATTCAAACTACCGATAATCAATCTCATCAATACGGAAACCATTCACTATTCAAGCTTACAATAAGCAATATCATTAATAAGGGATTCGCTCCCTTTCAAACAATTATTAACTGATCTTACTAACAAGGGAATGTTATCATTCTAAATCATTATCAGTATTTAACATACGAGTATCGTTCTCTATCATTACATTTAAAAATCATATAATCAATAGCTTCGATGTTTCATTCGACGATGATTCATAGTTAGCGTACAACATATGTTTTAAAACAAATCAATATATATATATATATATATATATATATATATATATATATATATATTTATATATATATATTTATATATACATATATATATATATATACATATATATATATATATATATATATATATATATATATATATATATATATATATATATATATATATATATATATATATATATATAATGCGAGCTGCATATAAGGGTTAATTACTGCGTGTACGTACCTGTAAGCATCACTGCACGACTAAAGTTACAAAAATCACCCAACTAAGGTTCTACTTTCCTCTTATGAGCTCGGCACCTATATAGTTAGGAATGAACTAATGAGTCTCCTTAACTACTCTGTCATACCAACTAAATACCAAAGTAACCGCTATCACCCATTCAACATGAGTTTCCAATTACTCTAGCACGCACATAACTCATTCAATACAAGTCCAAATCATTAAGTCAACACCACATAAGTCTTTCCATCAATTTAAAAGTAAAAGCATATGAATCGTTTCTTTATATTAACTAATGTTGAGCATATTGACTCGCGTTGCCCAAAAATAAATAATCGCAACTAAGCCTTACAATTTAATATTTTATATAACGATAAGACAACCTTAGAGTTATCGACTCGCGATATCTATTGTGACATTCTCCAAAGCTAGAAAGGACTATAATCAAAACACACAAGTAACTTTAGCAACTATCGACAATAAGTGAACATTATGCTCTTGGCCTTACTCAAATTATGCATTATGTCTTCCATTAACGACCTAACAAGAGTACTTGTAAATTGCAACAATCAACCCACGACATTTAGTAATTATTGTTCCCAATTTAACAACCAAAATCACTTCCATAGTCAAATAAAATCATCATCATTACTAATTATCACAACAATAACCAATCAACTAAGTCTTAAAACAACTTTTAAGGTTATATAATCAATCATTACCAAAATTTAGCATAAAACATACATCCTTGGTAATTTCATCTGTAAATCCAAACCCTAGTTATAAACATATTCAATTCATCAATCAAACTCTTACCCACAAAAGATTTAATGAAATTAAAACAAACCAACATCAAACTCAAAATACTTAATGAAATTCCAATTAAAATCTAGAAATTCAATAAAGGAGAGGAGGAGATAGCTCACAATGGGGAATAAGAAAAGAGGGGAGAGAAGACAAGTGTGCCACTGCGGTGGCCTTGGAGGCGGTGGAGGCAGCCGTAGCTGCTGGCGGTGGCGTACGAAAACTGTAGCCGCTGCTGTGCGTGGGTGTTGCGGGCTGCTGCCGGCTCCTCTTTGCGTATGGTGGAGCGGCTGACGGCAGAGGTGGTGGAGTAGGGAGGAGCTGCGGCTGGGCTGTGGTGTTAGGGCAGCCGTGAGTGAGGGAGGTGAGCTGGTTTGTTTTTGTTTGAAAAAGAGAGTGTCTCACCTAAAACCCTAAGTATCCTTTTTATTCTCCTTATTTATCTATTTACCTATCTATTTATTTGTTTATTTATTTTTGATTAAACCTCCTTGTAAAGCCCAACTAAAAGATCCAACTAAGAGACTCACATCCGTATGCTCACACATTTTGATAAAATAATCATTTCGATTCGAACCTCTTTCTTTTAGAAATCATAATTGTATTTTAAATATAATTATACGTTAACATTTAAATTCTTATATGAAAGAAATTTATTAAATCTAATTCAAAAATAATTTACTGTAAATATAAAATCTCCCAATACTAATTAAAATATTAATAAATAACGTTATAAAAATCTCGGGGTGTTACAGACTACCCCCCTTAAAAGGAGTTTCGTCTCCGAAACTGGAGAAGCCAAGGACACTAATCATAAAAAAAAAATTTGTATTTCTAATAACTCAAGAAGGTAATCTAAACATTTTAAGCCTAAAAAAAAATGGGCTCAAAGATCGTGACTTTGTTAACACTATTAACAAAGAGAATACTTTATTTATCAAAATAATCATACATTTATCATTTTTAGTATTTTTAACCACCCAAATAAGCTCAACACCCAATCAAAACATGTAATCGTCACACAATTGACTCCGCACAATCAATCAAAAGCATGTACATATCACACAATTTACTCAACATGATTAATAAAAAGCATGTAATTATCATACCAATTGATAAATATCACACAAATTGATTCGGACAATCAATCAACAACATATAAGTTTGTAATAGGTTCTAATCATAGAGGCGAGAATGCGTGAAACACAGAAGAAAATGCGTGTAAACACGCGAAATTCTATCGTATTCAACCCCCCTTAAAACTTAGTTACGTCCACGTAACTCGCTAACCTCAATTCATAGGCAGGGTAGTTTGGTTAGACCATGAAACTTTAATTATTTAATATCTCAAATCTCAATACTACACACCTTAGTATTTAGGTCTCAATATACTCTCTTAGTAAGATAACTCTCCTTAATGTTTACAAAAGTAATGAATCTAGCACATGTGGCTTATAAAAAGTGTATTAGCTGAGCTCGTAACAATATGAAATGTCCTATTATCTAATGTAGTTCTTTAGACAACTCTTTTCACTTCTACGTGACTATCTAAGGTCGTGCTTTGTGATAATCTTGCAATATACTAAAGGTTCAACTACTGTGATTTAAACCATAAATGGGGGTAAAATATCAAACAACAAGGTCTTAAAAG